>VYZT01049961.1:0-31403 GCA_013400735.1 Pomatostomus ruficeps | reverse complement strand
TGCAAAGTCAGGGCAACACTATTCCTGGTTTATTCAGTCTCTATTAGGTTGGAAAATTTGACAACATACTGCATTGTCTAAAGAATTACACAAAGATTTTTTAGTTAATGAGTTTATTGTTCAGCTTCATGATGTTCAGTCAGTCAGTAACCAGATACATTCAAAAGGTACTTTTCACTCAACAAGAATATAGAATATCTCTAACTAGATTTACACAATAGTATATCTATGTTTGTAATTCCAGAAAACAATCTCTAAGCAGCTCTTTGGCTTACAACAAGGTTTGTAACATCTCATGGATGCCAAATACTATCTTGCCATCTAAACTCTGAGATTCCCTACTGTTTAGAGACCTAAAAGTCTTATGGCTGAAATATTATGTATAGATGTTTTATTGAAAACTTCATCTATATAGTGACCTCTTAGGCATGAAAATTTTTCTCTTTGACTTCTATATTGGCTGTGGGAAAATTCTGCAGTACAGGACATTCAATCCACTCTAGCCGAGATTGGCCTTCTGAGCTAGATTTTATGAAACATCAGGAGAAATAAACTAATAGATGAAGTATAAGGTACACTTTTCTGATTATATAATTTTATTTTTTATACATTAAAATCTGGGAAAAAAGATTATTTTGTTTCATATTTTCTTGTGATGGTGATACTTTTTTTCCTTGTAAGTATATGTGAGAGGGAAAGAGTATGTGCATGCTGTGAACATTATTTTTAGCTTTAGAAGTCAAAAGATCAGGCTTCAGGTAATTCCAGGAACACGGATGCTTTTGCAACCTTATTTTACTCCACTGTCAACATGTTTAAGAAAAAATTTCTCATTCCACAGCAATACAATATTTTTCTGTGGGACTTGTGCTCAATGTATGTAAATAACAGTGCTTTGAATTTTTCCTATCGTGTATTAACAGCACAGTATAACATCTACTTTGAAAATGAAATTACTAATTTTCTTATGTTTTTATTTTTTCTTATTGCTTATCTGTATAAGATCTGAGTGCTTTAAATATAGTCATGTACTTAATTCTAAAGTATACTTTTAGAGATAGACAATAAAATCACAGCAAGTTTCTTGTCTAAAGTCCCCATGGAATTTGTGTGTTTGGAATTTCCAAAATGAGAAATGTAGGAACCTGAGTCTCACAGGATGTCAGTTTATTTAAGCACTTTATATATTCAATGCACACGTTTCACTGCTTTCAGATGCATCTCTTGAGTATGCACCACTTGCTTTGCTCAGAATCCAACGCATAAAGTCAGGTACTCTAAAAATGAAAAACATATAATTAATGATCAACTACTAAAAGTTTCCATTAAACAGCTTTATTGATACCACATATTATTTGATCAGAAAAGAAAGAAATTTACTTTCAACCCACAGGCAACCTCCTACCATACTAGAAGTTAGGCCCCCCTTTCTCCTTTGATAGTGTTTACCTCATTAAAACTCACGTTCGAATGCCTGTAAGGAATTGGCTCCTACTGAAAAATGTACTTTTTAAACCCGCACAGCCTCTCCATTCATCTGTTCCAATATGGTTTTTGTCTCAATTACTTTTTTTCTTGTTTTCTTCTGTACCTTTTCCTTGTTTTATTCCCAACCAGTCAGCCCCTGTGACCATAGCTACACAGAAATCCATCTTCTGGTTTTCAGGGTGACAGGCCTGGCATCACTGACAGGGTGCTTTTGTCCATCCTGTTTGATGGAAGAAATCAAAAGTTTGTACTATTTCTCCAAACCTCTCTAGGCACATAGAACCTAAAAATTAAACAGGACAAATGTGGAGCAGCAGTCAGGTTTTCCTTGGTTCTGTTTAGTTTATACAGACACGTTCCAATTGCAGTCAGACTTTTCATCCTGATCTCCTTTTCCCTTGTGGCTTATTATCATCTGCCCACTTTCTTATTCCCAAACTTTGACATAGGGTTTTTTTTTAAGCTTGCCCTTTTAGTTCCAGTCCCCCCTTTTCACAGCTCTTTAGTAATTTTGTCTTTTGCTACTTTTGTTTCTGATAGCACTGCTAATCATAAATGATGACCAGCAGTTGGCACTAATTGACGAATTCAATGTCTAATACCAGGAAAATCTCACAGGATCTTCTCTATGATCAATGCCAGTTCTTCTTAAACATGGTTGCAGTCAGATCTTTTTCTTCTCCATCTTCATCTGCCTGTCAGTCTCCTTGACCCTTCAGATCTAGTCTTCTAAAGCTTCTCAAGTAATCTCCATCTTCTTTCAAGTATTCTTCATCTTCTTTCACATCCTCTTTAACCACCTGGCTTCCATTTTCCAGCTTTCTTGCAATAACCAGTCCCATTATCTCATGCCAACCTCTGAATTTTCTTCTCAGGTCCCATACCCAGGTCTTCATTTATTCACAAAATAAATTCTAAACAAATTTTACTTCTGAAACGTGAGAAACAACATCAGAGATGAGAGGCAGAAAATACAGGACCTCCCATTCAGTGAAAATCCATACTTAGTTTGCTTTAAAGTGATCCTGATAATGCACACTGAGAATCTTAGTTGGCTTTCAAAGGATAATGAAAGTGAACAACAATTTTTTTCCCTTCTCTCTCTTCAGTCTAATATCAAAGTCTTTGAAGAAGGCATCTTTTAGGAAAACCCCAAAACTTTTCTTCATATTTCTGAATTAAACATGGTGAAATTTCTCACTTGGAATCTGTTATTATCTATAGCTGTCCAGAAAAGTTAGTTTGGTGATAAAATCTGGAAAACTCTGTTTTTGAGTCTTTCTGTAACTTTCTTAACATGCCCCAAGAATATAACAGGAGTTTAAACTGAGCACATAAATGTAACATACAGCAGAGAAATGCCCTTTTGTAAATCAAGGCTAAATAACATTAATGAAAAGAGAATCTGGCTTTGTTGTACAGTGGTTATAAGCAAAGAAAAAATTTGGTAACTAATTTTGTTAACTATAATTAAAAAAGCTTTGATATCTGTTCTATGTTTTTGACCCATTGAGTGAGTTACTCTCCAAGTAGAACACAGTTCACAGGCTGCTTTTTAAGTCTTTTTCCCTTCTGATCTGGAGTCCCATGATATGAAGACTGACATGGGTTAATTGGAAATCTAGTCCTTTGTTTATTTTTTACTTATGCTTCCTTTTCCTATTTTCTTTCCTCTAAAGTCTAACAGCAGAAAACATTTTAATTCTTTTTAATGGCATGGAAAATAATATCCACTGTTTCCATTCCACAGCTATTGGAAGGGGGGTTTGTTAAAGTAGTAGCAAAGTCCTTACAAAATGCTACTATGGTGCTGCATATGAAGACCACCAAAAAAAAAGAAATCAAGAATGAGTCATATCTGTGGATCTATTTGGAAGAAGGACAGCTATGTCTTCAACACAGCACTTCAGTTGGAAATATTTTTCATTTACCTTCCCATTTCTCTGGTGGGAATGGGTCTGGCCAGCTGCCTTTTGCTTTGCCTCTCAACTTCTAGCATTCTGTCCTCAGGACTGATTTTTTTAAATTTCTCTATTAAATTTCTAGGAAAAAAACAAACAGTTTGATATCTTAAGTGTTCCTCTTTAATTTTTTTCTGGTTTTAGACATAACTACAATAATATATAGGGCAACTTTCTGCTATTTCTTATGCTTAATCTGGGTAGAAACTTAATCTTGCTTTAAATGGTGTGAGATGGAAGTTAATTTTCCAGAAACTGATTGGCAGAAAGCCTTTATGTGATGCTATGTTGTTTGCTTTTCTGATTTAGTGCCACCTTGTAGATCCTTGTGCTTCAGGGTCAAGTAACGCTTTGGACCGCAGGACTGCCCAGGAGTCTGCGGGGCAGTTGTCCAGCGCCCAGTCAGATAGATGGCTGCAGAAGAGCAGTTTTCTCTCTCTGTCTATTTACCTAGTAATCAACTCCGCAGCAGTGAGCAGCGTGGTTGATGGTAATAAAGCGAGGTGGGAACAAAGAAGAGAGAATGGACCTTCAAGCAGCAGCAGCACCCAGATTTATTGTCGGGGGATGTGGGCTACAAGAAAGACTCAGGGGGCGGATACATGGAGTTTTAAGGTAAAAGGAAAGGGGTGGTCACAGGGGAAGGGTCCAGGGTCTCTTCAAATTACAGAATGATGAGGAGTGACAGTTATCCAATGAACTCTGAATAGAGGTGAAACATATTTGCATTACCCAATTAGTGTAACAGAACAGTAGAACTTTCCAGCAATTGCTGAATATTAAAATAACCTGATGCATATTAAAATAACAGGGGTGGAACAGAGTTTTTGACTGACAGGGCTAAAATGTGGCAGTGTTAGGGGATTTCCCCAGCCATGCTTTCTCCATCTCCCTCAGATTCGCCGTCCTGGGAAGAAAAATCTATCCAAGTTATTTCTTTAGTTTTCATAGAGACAGCTGGCTGGGTCACTGCTACAGTCAAATGCATAACTGAGTTTATTTTATCATTGAGCATGTTCTTTATATAACTTCTGGTACATTTTATCTGTGTTTTGTACTTAAGAAAAAACACCCCTGGTTTATCCTAGTCTTGCTAAGATTTCCCAGTAATCCTATATAAATGGCCATAAACCCATGCAAATTTTTGGCCTATCAAAAAATACAAAATAAAATAATTAAACATAAACTTCAGCACAGATTTTCTTTTGAGAGACTACCACCTCACAGTAATTCTGTTTTCACTGGAATGCTCCAAAATGGGGGAGTTGCTGTTGCATAACACATAACGCACAATATGCAGTTTTCTAGCCCTAAACTTGGAAAATTAATGAAAATAGCTCTAATCTTATAATTGCCAAGCAAAGTGTAAAATCTTGTGCCAATCACCCTATTCTTGGGCAGCATCACATGAAACTAGTGTAACACTGTAACTACCACAGTCTGGCATAATTAATTACACTAGGCAAAAGTCCCCACCTTGTTTGCACACCTACAAGGAGCAGGGAGAGGTGATGGTGGGTGTGGGACCCAAAAACACCCTGCCCTGTTTGCCCCCAGGCCCATCTCAGGAGCCATCAAACCATTAAAGGACCATCACTGCAAGCCCACAGAACAGAGGCACAAAGGTGGTGGGGAATGCGAACTAAGGACTTGGAAGGAGGCACATCCTATCCAGGTCCTCACCAGGCTTGTACGAGGACAGTCTCAGCTCCAAGGTGCTTGCAATGCAACATACCAGATCAGTCAAGAGGAGAAAGGCTCTGGATGACCTTTGGGACTGAGGAAGTGTAACTGCCTAGGAATACCTTACGGAAAGCACAGAAAGAGCATTTTGGAATTGCACAAGACTTAGAGGAGGAAAATGGGGAAAGGGAGGCTTAAAGGCTCTTTGGGGGAGAAATAAGTATAGCAAAATAGAGGTATAGAAAGGATGAGTCACTTGTAGACAGAGGTGGTCGGTGTTGTTCTCTGGCCATGCCCTGTGTCTGATCAGTTCAATCTGCACTGTCTTCTGATGAAACTCCAGTCCTAACTTTTGCTGGATGAGGGGCTCTTTATTTGGTGTGCAGCTGTGTGTGTGTGGATCTGAGTGTCAGCCCTGGACTGGGAGCAGAGCCAAAGCCCATGTGTGTGTGGGGCAACCATAGTACCAAATGCGGCTGTGTGAGTGAGGGTGAGTGCTTGGGAAGATCCAGATGCATGGGCTGGTGAGTAGGCACCATGGTCTGGATCTGATCATGTGTCTGTGTTGTTCTGCGTGGCCGGCTCTGTGGCTATACATGTGTTAAAAACATATGTTTGTGTATGGACTTTCTGATAATACATGCTCAGCCTCACTGTTGGGGCACACAGCTGCAGCAGCATCAGCTCTACCACACTACAGATTCAGTCTCCTCTTAACCACTTATACTGAGTTAAGAATCAAATTGTGCATGTTTGGCAGCAATAAAGTATCTAGATATCTCCCACAATCTGGGGAAAATCTAGGAAATAAAACCATAAATGTATCACTTGAACATAAACCAGTGCATTACATTAAAATTAATCCTTTCTGTTCTCTGAGAACACATTATCTTAAGGCCATTGCTCAAGGAATTACCCCTCTGTACATTTTTATTCTTAATAAACAGCTAGGTTTCTAAGGGGCTCTGCTTTCTACTCATTTAGCTCTGCTGTTAGATTTGAGCACACTGAGAGAAGCATGAGGTAACAGTCATAAGTCTTGTGGAAGGAGCCTGTGGAGGAAGCAAACTAAGCATCTTGCAGCAAAACCTGACATTGCCCCAGCTTTGCTGCAATGCAATGGTAGGCAGAGTTCTTTCTACTTGTTTTCTTTGTGAAGAGAAACTAATTTTAACTTTTCTTCTTGAGGGAGAGATTTTCTTCTGTGTCAGTTTAGTCCTTGTTATGTTCTGCAACTACAGAAATTTTCTTCTATGAGCACTTAGGTCAACATCATTGGTCATATACCTTTACCAGTTATCCTATCTAATATTGTTACAGCAAGAACTGGGACTTCTTTTTGTGACCAAGGTGACTGGTGAATAGTGGTAAGAAAACTAGGAGCCTTTGGTAAGAGCATGCATTGTATACAAGTATAGCTGAACATAACAAACTGTAAGAGAGATGATAATTTTATGATGGGGAATAATAAACTCTCTACAAATGTAAATTTTAGACTTCTATTACATTGTCAATTAGTAATCTCTTCTATTATGTGTTCATTTTAAGTTAGATGATAGAGAAATAACTTTAAAAATAATGTGTAGATCCCAAATTTTCAGTAATCATTTCTGTTGTATATATACAGAATTTCTCCGTTTTCTAATCCAGCCTTGTAGTTCATTAATAAAAAGTAAATGATTTCCATAAGAGTAAGTGAATTAGGAAAAATGACGACGGTATTAAATTGGAAAAATAAGAAAACAATTTTAAGTATTCAATGTATGCCTTTATTAAAAAAAACCCCTATGTATATCACTGATTCTCTTTTGATTGTCTTCCTTCTGTGTCTTTTTCAGTTACTTTTTATTTGAGCTGGGAATTGTTTCACTAATCAATCATTATGGAAGAAGTAAGTTGAATAAGATCTGTGAAATACCATAGCATGGATCTTAGGAGATCATTTTGTCCTTCAGTCTGCTCCAAGGCAGCACTCCTCCTGACAAATATTTTTGTCTAACCTTTTCTTAAAGAATTTTATTATAGACCTCCCTAGGCAATCTATTTCCATGCTTTATAGTCCTCACCATTGGAAATACCTCCTAATCTGATGCCTTTTTCTGCAATTTTACTCTTCTTTTTTTTTTTGCAACATACTTCATTAAATGCTATCTGTCCTCAATCCTTTCTCCTTCAAGTTAACCATTATGCTTTCTATGCCTTTCTTTTCTTCAAAGTCTTACTTTTTTAGACTTTAAATGAAAATCAGGGATTGAGAGACTCTAGACATCTGATCAACCTTTACCTCATTTATAGCTTCCATGCAATGCAATACCTGCACCTGATTACAAACCTCTGTAAGAGGGCTTAATAACGCCAGAAGGAAGTGCAACAGCTTGCAAACTATGCTATTTGCTAATTTTGGAATGAATGCCATTTGTTTCGATAGTACTGTACATAAACACAGTACATAGACATCATATTTACCCTAAGTTTAGCTTGTGATCTCCTATAACCTCCTTTACTCAGACTTGACTGTGCAGTTGACATGTATTGGTGCAGTTAATTACCCCTGCTTACAGTAAGGACACTTGCAGCTGCTCTTATCGGATCACTTTCTATTTTTAAGTTTATTTCTTCAATTTCTTAAGGCTCTTTTGCACTCTGATCATGTTTTTCCATGCTTTTGCAGCCCCTACTAGTCTAGTTTCATCGGTCATATTCTCTATTTCATCACAGAGGTAATTTGTGAAAGTATCATCATACCTCAATGAGGCATATAAACTACCAGACAAAGAATTTTAGCAGTGATTGTATCTGTAATATTTTTATTAGAAATTCAATTAGTAGTGATGCGTAGGTATGTCATGTTTGCTGGATTCATCTCAGTATAGTGGAGCACAAGGTACAGACATCCTGCATTCTTATTCATACACAAAAATATAAACAGTAACAGCAAAGAGAGTGTGAAATTAGGATTTTGGTAAAAGGAAAAATGCTACAAAAAACCCTAAATCAAACCAGACACATATTTTAGACACCAACACAACTAGTGCTTAGACTGACTTAAAGTTTTATCTTGATTTAGCTGCACAGCATTTCTAATGATGTCTGAATAAACACTAAAACAGCTTTATAAATTCGCTCTTAGTCTTACTCTCATTTTGTAAACTTTCTGCAGATTTTTGGATGGCATCAGACCCAACCAAAGCCATAATTAGATCTATATGAAAAGCTTTTTTTTTTTTTTTCTTTTGTTTTACTACCTTAGGTACTCAGTCATGTCTGGTATGCTTCTGATTGCTTACGTCTCTTCTTGATGAGATCTCCTGCATTGTCTGTCACATTTGTTGATTATCTCTCTTGACCATGCCTCGCAGACCCTCAAGAAGGAGCTTTCCTCCAGGAGAAGCATTTACCTAGCCCTCAGAGCAGCAGTCAGGACAAGGAAACTAACAGCAATCTCTCAGCAGCCAGCACAGCCCTGTATTCCTCTAACCTTCTCGGCACTGAAGAGGTTTTTTTGGAAGGTGAGCAGAAAATATTAACTTTTTACACAGTATTTAATGCAATCTAAAGAGAAAAGGCATCCAAGATACCAACAGGGAGCCAGCAGGTATGATCAAGAAAATATTGGATACTTGTAGTTTTCTTGAGTGTGATTAGATGTCAGGAAGAAAACTGGCACTAGAGGCGTCTCTACTTGAATTCCACCGAGGTTGTGTGAGTATGCCAGTTTCTAGTCTTCATCTGTTGAGTGAGGAGTTTACCATCAGTCACTTACAGTAATCAGTTCCCTGATTACAATGATTTAGTTCTTGTTGACGAAAAATGCTAATAAATATTTATAATATCCAAAATATACACTATAATTCAAAATGCTAATAAATTCTGACATTAATTAAAAAATAAACCAATTTACATCAACAATAAATTTGAAATACGACTCTCTTCTTTCCTTTGTATGTATAATCTGACTGCATTTTGAAATGTTCCTCATATAAAAATCAGATATATTTTATGTCTTAGACTGGATTCATCTTAAGTTGCATTTATCAGAGAAAACTCTCTGTCTGTGAAGCACTTTGTCTTCTATAAGTAATGTCTTTTCTTGAGTCTTCCAGGAAGGCCACTGTTTTTATCACTCTTCTGTCCATCTTTTTTTCACCAGTTCTTTAAACTTAAACATTTCTAATTTATTTGGGAGATATTAATAGACACCCCAATTCAACAATCTTATTTCTTTGGAGATAAAATATCAGATCATAGATCATCTTTTCTGTTAGAGATGTTGATTCATATCTTGGTGTCTGAAAAAGGAGTAACACTTCCTTATATTTTTTAACTTTGCCTTCACTGTTCAATGTGAAGTATATTTCATATAAATCTTGATGTTGTTCAAATACTTGACATAGGCATTTAAAGGGACAAGTGTGTGTAGCTCATTACTAGCCTTTAACTGAGACCAGACATGATGGTAATTAGCATTTTTGGGATTATAAAAGCTTGGGAGTAATTTCAGCTGCTTTTAATGATTTTGGCTGCTTTTAATAATATTTTTTTGTCTAAAACATAATAAACTTTTACTGAAATATTCTTGACTGAAATTTTTCACTTACGACATACCTAATGTTGCCTACAAAGTTTCTGGAATGTTGTTTAGAAATCTAAGAGAATTTTTTAATATTTGCCATCCATACCAGTCTGATAGCAAATCCGTATGCTTTATGTTGGTCATCGCCTTCTGAAACATTTTCATGAATACACGAACTACATGAATTGCAGTTCCACAGCAAAAAAGTAATTCTGGATGTTCAGGGTTTTGGGTTTGTTTTTTTTTTGATGTCCAAGTAAGAATTTAAAAAAAAAAAAGATTCCTTTTTTGTACTGTTTTCAGCTGTTTAGCTTAGATGTTTCCAATCTATCAGCCAAATACATTTATAAAGACAGTAGAATTATATTTATTTGTATTATAAGGAATTTTTGTCCTTGATGAAGGTTTCTAAGGATGTTCTTCTCCTAATATTTTGGATACTATGATATTTGTTCTTGGAATAGGTTAACTTGAAAGGTGATGTAGTGAAATTGGGTGTTGTTTCTTTGAGATTCTATTTAATACTGGGCTTTATTCTTCAGGATGGCTTGAAGCCATAGGTGAATTAGTATTTCTGCCAATGCAAATTTTCTCTCAAAGGAGATTGTATGTATATCTGACAGTGAAAACCAGTACATTAAATCTTGTCTTTGGTAAAACTTGCTTCAGTGTCAGTAGGTGATAGACGGTTGTGTTTAGTGGGTAGACTTATGAAACCACATTCATATTTTTCCAATCTCACTCTTTTACAAATCCCTTTTAAAACTTGTTGAAAAATAAAATTCTGGTGCAAAAGTAAATAGCTCCATTAAGGTAATGAGATTAGGAGTGAGTTAAATCCAGGCATTTTTTTGAAAGCCAGGTACAAAATTAACCACAAGCAAATACCATCCCTCACACTGTGCACTGTTCCTCATTTTGATTAAATGTAATGTTAATGTTAATTGCCATATAAAAGCTCTGTGACAGATTCCTAAAATGTCCATTTAGTTGAAGTGTTTCGTCATCTGTTTGTTTGTTCTTAATAGAAATCAAAACCTTTATGGAAAGCTGCTTCTTTGAAGCCAACATGTTCTTCCTACCATGAAGATATAAAATCTAATTAGCTCCCAAGCTCTTCTGAATTATTCGATTAGACTTCTTCTACGTCCTACTTCTGGTTACACCTTGGATTTTCTTTATTTTTCCTTTTTTTTTTTTTTTTAAACTATAAAATGGCAACACTGACATCCAGTGTCTAGTTAAATTAATTGCAATTGAGTAGTCCCCAAGGGTACTCCAGGTGTAAATCCTCTATTCTTTACATATTTTCTAGGCATGTTTAAAGATGACAATGCATCCTACAAAGTAATAGAAACAGCCTTCTAGAAGATAATTTGTGCAACTGAAAGACAAGGGAATGAATAAAAATATTGATAAATATCATCACCGTGATGAAATAAGTTACTTCATATGAACCTACAAGGTTGTATCACTACCAAAAGGCATTCCAGTTCAAGTTTTACAGGTAGAAGAATGCAATTCTTTTTTTCCCCAGATTTTCTTTAATTGATAAAATCTCTTCATCTTAGTAAGTTCAAACTTTTAGTGCCATTTTTTGAAACATTGACTTTTTTCCCCTCAAATACTGTTTATGCATCTGCAGGATGTAAGCAATGCTAAGAAGGCCTATAAGAACATAAGAAAAATGACAAAACAAAATTATTTTGGTCATCCTGGGAACTGTGTGCAAATCTACTTTAAATCAAACAACTTATTTCAATTGGAAGCAAAAATACTGTGACACATGAAAACAAAGGAAGACTTTGTCGTGCATCAAAGGAGTGCAGTTTATTTTCCATTTCTTAGAAGAGTGTTTTATTTACTAATTTATTAAAAAGTTTGGTTTACATCTCTCTAGTATTCTTTGCTACCACTATCTCACTTTTTACAAAAAGGTTTCCTTTTTATTGAAGAAATAGTCAGTCATGGTACTGATTCTCTAGCTTGGCATAATCTTTCCAATATATGGCATAGTTATATTTTGGACTTTGCTTTAGCTAATCAGGCTTTCAAAGCTGAAGAGTATCAAAAGAAGAAAAAGCAAAAAAAAATTAAAAATAGAACTAAATATAATCTAGTTTTCCTTTCAGGATTAAATAGATTAAATAATTTTAGCAAAAAGATTGAACTCAAATCTCTCATTCTGGCTCATTGATGGAAAAGAGGGAATACACACCATGGCCCTGCTATGAATGTGAAAATTTATTTTTCTTAAAAATGCATGAAAATAAATGTGTCTTTTTGGATTAAATAGGAATTTTCAGTTCAGATCCTAAAGGAACAAATTTTACCTTGATTTTTTTGAGAAAATTTCCTGTGATCCTGTCCTGGGGTGACATTATGAAACCACTTTATTCCTTACCTGCCTGCTTAATGCCCACTGCTGCTGTACCTTTAGGACAGACCTGAGGGGCGGGGCCTGAGCTGGGATCGGTTTAACCGAACCTGCGTGTGCAAGGCAGCTCTAAAAGCGGCTCGGCCCAATGGCCAAGGGGGGAATGGCTCTCGGAGAGGCGGCAGGTTGGCGGCTCTCAACTGAGACTTCGTGAGGGACTCCGTCCCATGCTAGTTTGAAAGAGGTTTTGTTTGTTTTTCCTTTCCCTCCCCCTGGCCTCCCTACCCTCCTTCCCGTCTCTCCAGCCCGGGGAGCCTGCGGGGTGGCCCCCGCCAGTCCGAGCTGCGAGGAACGCCACGCCCGTGAGTGAGGAGGCGGACTCACCAAGATCCACCAGCTCTGCCCACTGTGCCATCGGCTCCTTGCAGGCACCCCTTTCCTGTTTTATGTTTTATTCTCTTTGTTTCTCCCACTTTCATTTTGTGTTAATAGATATTTTTTTTCCATGTTAATAAATAGTCACCTTTTTTTCTCCACTTTCATTTGCTGTTGTTAATTTGTTTCATTGGCGGAGGGAAGAGGGGAAGCCGTTTTCCCTTGGGAGGAGCTCATCCCTGAGCATTTCCTCCTGAACACCTTTGTCTCCCAAACAGAGACAGATCCTTGTTGTTCATTGAAGTGTTCATGATTGAGTGCATTGAAATGGCTGTACAGTAGTGATTAAAGAGATTTTTTTACTCTTTTAAACTATTCTATATAATGCCAGAATTTTTTCAGGGAATGTTTATATTATTTCAGCTGCCAAGCCATTTGCCTTTGTTAGGTGGAGTTTTTTATATTCTAGTACATACAACGTTTGTTTTATTAATCCAGTTCCAGAAAGGTTTGAAGACTTCTCTAAGGTAAAAGTAATAGCATTCAGGAAGCACTTCTTGACATACAAAATGAGGTCCTGAATACTTTTAAAGTTTTGGAGAGAAACTTGTTAAGAAAAACACATTATTAAATAGATAAAAGCAACACAGTTTAATGACAATGTGTTTATGCTTGAAAGAAGGCCTAGAACTATTAGGAACTTTGTCATGGTTTAACCCCCAGCAAGCAACCACAGTCAGCAACTAAGCATCCCACAACCTCTCACTCACCTCCCCACTGGCAGGGTCAGGGAGAAAATTGGAAGAGTAAGAGTGAAAAAACCAATAGGTTGAGATAAAGTTAATTTAATAGGTAAGGCAAAAGCCACTCACACAAGTGGAGCAAAACAAGGAATTAATTCACTGTTTCCCATGTCAGCCAGGTGTTCAGCCATCTCCAGGAGAGCAGGGCCCTGTCACACATAATGGGGACTTGGGAAACCAAACACCACCACTCCAAATATTGCCCCCTTCCTCCTCCTTCCTCCAGTTTTATATGCTGAATATGATGTCATGTAGCATGGAATATCCCTTGGGTCAGTTTGGATCAGCTGTTCTAACTGTGTCTCTTCCCAACTTCGCATGCACCCCCAGCCACTCGGCCACTGTGGCAGAATAAGGAAGTGAAAATGTTTGGATGCTGTGCGAGCCCTGATCCACAATAACAAAAACATCTCTGTATTATCAATACTGTTTTCAACACATTGAAAGCACAGCCCATACAATCTAGTCTGAAGAAAATGAACCCTCTACCAGCCAGAACTAGCACAAGTTTCTTGCTCACTTATTAACTTACAGTTCCTTAAATCTGTCTGCTTATGCTTGCTTATGTTATATCTTAAGTATTTTAAGAAATGCTTCCAATAAATTATTAAAGAGTAATTGTAGATCATTCCAGTTAATATCTTGCTTGTTGGCACAATCAAAATTTTCTAAAGGGAAAAATAAAGTAAAATTATTGCTCAAAATTTATATTCAAGACTTGAGATCAGAGTTTTTCTTACACCAAAATTATTAAGAGGAGACCAGACATAACCAGTTTCACTTCATGAATCTAAATACAAAGCTTAGATTAACTACAGGGGAACCTCTGTGTTTAGAGACACATAAAGCCTTATGCTGGGTTTGTCAAAAATCGTTGCTTAAGAAGTCAAGAACTTGCTAAAACTGCCATCAAGTTACCAGAGATAGTTTCTATGAAAAAGCACAGTCAGAGAAGTCATTTGTGGTCACAGTGGCTTATCTGATATTCTGTTTAGAATGAACAAGAGCAGTCTACCACACTGCTTGGGTATCAAAGGGGCTGCCAACCCGAGGAAGAAATTGCTCAGTAAGCTAAACTGTTCTTTAACAGGACAGATATTATTTCCCAATAATTCCCTGTGTGGCTACTGTACGGATTCCTCTGCATGAAAAGTTTGACTCTGAAAACACAGAGAATTGCTTCACACCTAGGACACATTGAGTGCCTTTATAAAAAGTTAATTTCTTACAGTACAATGTAAATGGATAGACCCTAATGGTCTGGGCATGCACTTCCTCAATTAAGCTAGTTACTATACTACACTATTATTTCTGACATCTAGGAAAAGTGAGGAAACAGATTAAGAATTGCCCAGTACTTTTTATTCCATTTTAAAAATCAGTTTTGACATTCTATAGACTAAGTTTCAGAGACAGGTACTTCAAGACAAGATTTGCAAAATATGTTGGTGCCTTTGGTTGCAGATGAGAAACACAGCAGGCTAGATGTCAAAGTAAGACATCATTATCTCTAACTATTAATTCACAGTATAAATGAACCTTGAATACCCAATGCAGCTCTGGAATTCCAGTTCAAAAGACATATAGTAGAAACTGAATACAAAGAGACCTCACAGGTGATCAAATGTATACCTTAGTTTTAATGACAATATAATCAGGACCACTAATCTGGAAAAGAGACAAGTACAGAGCAGCAAGGGATATGATTCAAGTTTTTAATATCCTCATATTAAGGTCAACACACAACAGCTGTCTCTATTAAGCAAAAGAACATGATGTATCAAATAAAATCACCAGACTGCATATTCAAAACAAAGAGAAAAAGAAACTTATTCATACAATGCATAATAAAAAAATAACATCTGGTAGTGTTACCTAGATTTTGCAGACTCTTTTGGACACTGTTTGATAGATGATATGAAGGTGTTGTGTTTGGAATCATGTAGCAGTTTGTGTTGGAAGGGACCTTTGAAACTGAGTTCCAGCCCTTCTGCCATAGACAGGGACATCTTTCACTAGATAAGGTTGCACAAAGCCCAATCCAGCCTGACCTTCAACACTTCTGTTGTGGTTTAACCCCCATCAGCAACTAACATGCAGCCCTCCCTTGTGCTGGAATGAGCAGGAGAATTAGAAAGAAAATTTTAAACTCATGGGTTCAGATAAGAACAGTTTAATAATTGATATCAAATATTATAGTAATGCTAATAATATGAATGATAAAAATACAAATTTTACTACTACTACTATTACTGCTACTGAGGGGGTAGAGAGCAAGAGAGAGAGAGAGAACAAGAAAGAAAACCCAAGCAAAATAAGTGATATGCAATACTATTCCTCCTCACACCCTGACTGATGTCCAGCTGATCCCCAAGCAGTGAAATGGAATATCAGCTGTTCCTGGCCATGCTTTCTTCGAGCTTCTTGTACGCCTGCTTTCTAGCAGAGCATGGAACACTGAAAAGTCCTTGATTCAGAATAAACACTATTAGTAACTACTAAACCATGACTGTGGTATCAACACCAGAACTATACTAAATCCAAAACACAGCCCTTTACCAGCTACTGAGAACATAATTAACTCTACCCTAACTGAAACCAGGACAACTTTCACTCTGAATTATATTATGCATCTACGATCTAATTTTAGCCTTCTACATTTCAGGTGTGTTTTCTATACTGTTTATTTGATATTAGATCAACAGAGATAGACACCATCTTCTACAAAATATTTTGTTGTGGGTTGAAAATAACTCATGAAAAATCATTTGAAGGTTCATGATTGAGAACAAGCATCTGTGAGAGAAATATTTTAAGGCAAACACCAGGCTTAGCTTAAAACTATAAACTAAGTTTATTAACAGAATTAGATTTATGTCAGAAAATACATGTAAAGCACCCTCATTTCTCCCCCGCCCAAATTTCTCATTTCTTCACTGAACACACAGGGATGCACATATGGAGGAGATTCCCTTTGTTTTATTATGGAGTGTCTTTCCTGCAGGGGATATAAACTTCTTCAGCATGGTTTTAACAGTGTACGAGGTAGAATCCCACCCGACTTGCTACAAGGTAAAAACCCTTGCACTAATGAAAGAGTCATTCCAAAATTGATTCTGCGTGTACCATTAGTTCATGGGGTGTAGTTTTAAGGATGAGTTGGTCTAATGTTGGCAGCAAAGGCTCTCTTTTCTCTCTTTTCTTCTGTCTCTTGCACCAAAGGCTTCTGTTCTCTGAGTCTTCCAGCCACCCAGTGGAACTCTCTCTATCTCCCCATACATCTCATGAATTATAGGAAATCAGTTCATTTTACTGTAGCTTTACCACAGCCTGCAGCAGAAATCCAGTTCTAACGTCAGAGCCTCCCCTCCCCCTCTCTCTTTATTGAACCTGGCGTCCGCGATGTGGTCCTTCTGACATGATAGCCTCCTTCTCTTCTCTAACCAAAAAAGAGAATAAAAGGGGAGAGAACTTATTGCCCAAACTACCATAGTTAATGAGTTTTTACCAGTTCAAGACAAAAATCTTCCACGGGATCTCTGCAGTGCTGAGAAGCTGATTTAGTTCGGGTTTCGTGTCGGGGACATCGTTCACCATGCTTCTGCCGCTGTCCACGTGCCCCCCCCCCACTGACATCATGCGGGGAGCGTCTGTTGCCGCATGCCGCCACCATCATGCCAAGCGCCGGGAGAGTTCTGCGGTCGCCGGCTCCGCACCTCCGCTTGCAGCGCGGCTCATCAGAAGTGGCCAAATAAAGCAAAGTTTGCCACAGGTTGGACTGAGATAATTTTAGCTGCTGCATATAGGTCCGGCCGCCTGCGCCCACGGCCCCAGCAGCTCTGTGCGGCTCCAGCAACCCCAGGTTTTTTTCCTACATTTCAGGTGGCTCCAGCAGTTCAGGCAGCCCCAGGCTTCCCAGCCGGGCTCCAGGCCGCGGCCCCGACCCAGCGGACCTGGCCGCACGGTTCCCCAAGTGCGCTGCTTCCCGAGGGGAGGTAAACTGCAGACCCCACACCTTCTCTCAGATGTATCATCGCAAAAAACGTAACTTCCACCCTCCGTGCTAAACCAGCAGAATTTCCTCTTACCTATTTAAGGCTTCATTTTTAGGATGGAATGGATTGTATTAATGGATATATTTTTTTCCATGGCTAAAATTGAGAAGAATGAGTAACTTTTCTGACCCTTTTGAAAAGTAGTCAAGTTGCTTATGATATTTGGCACAAAGATACAATTGAGGAGTGAAAAAGGGGAAAAATTTAACAATAATCAGAAAACAAAGCAGTTGAGAAAACACAGTTCTCTCCAAGACCATCTACTTTTGTTTAGCTTAGTTTTAATAAGAAAAAAGAATTCTATTAGGACATATGGGTGAGTATTTTTTATTTCTTTGAGGCTGAATGAAAGACATTGCCACTAGTAGCAGTACAATTTTTTATCCACAATTTTAGCATCTTATCTATACTGCAACTGGTCATAGAAATCCTATTATGGGGAATTTTATCCATATAGTCTTCCTGAGTTAGGCCTAATTTCTGACGCATTTTGGGCAGTGCTGGCCTCCATTGCCCATTGTGTGAAGCTAATGAAAGACATTACAGTTCTGTAATTCCACAATCTTCATCCTTGGCAGGCTATGAAGGAGAAGGCTCTTCTGTGGTCTTCTGCATTTTACTCTCTATAATTTTGAAAATATTTTACAAGTTATGAAGTAAGGATTCTAGTTATTTAAAAACCTTAGAGAAAAAAAAAAAAGGATTTTGAAAGAAATCAAGTTCTCTGATAACCAAGTCAGCATTCCAAAAAACTACAGTTACTGGAAAGACAGCTATTAAGTTAAGTCTCTATCCCCATGATGAAGAAATACAATTTCAAGTGAGATAGAACTATGTCTAAAAGTGAATTGAAAAAAGAATCCCTTCAAGGTTCCTTAAGACCATATGATGTTGCTGTACAATCCTGTCCTGAGCATGCCATGCCTTACACAATCTGTACTTTCACTCGTACCAGAAGCAATCCAGACTGAAAAAAAAAAAAGTATTTCATGGATTTAGTTAAAGTAATACATAGGAAAAGAAATCACAGGTGAAATATCTTGTCTTGAAATGCCATATTAAAGGCAAGAAGGAAGGAAAAGACTCTTCAAAATGGTACCACTTCTAGACTCCTTGAATAGGAGCTAGCCTTCTAGCCTAAAAGACTGGCTGCAAGGTATAATGTTCTTCCAAGGCTGAGACTCAGTTACGTAGAAAACAAAATGTAGAGTAGACATTACTTTTAATAATCTCATGTTTCAAAGCCCTTAGTGAGATAAAAATATTTTTATGTTATTTTGAGATTGTGAAACAATGAATATTTAGTGCAAATATAAAGATACTAATTGATAATGGGAAAGATTTTCATTATGGTCTACTCAGAGTTTTGGCCAGAGTAAAACCTAAGAAAATAGACTAAAATAAGAAGCCCATTTATTTTATCTAGTACAAAAAATTGTTCAAGTCAGCTTGGTAGGAAATTTGTCCTTGCCTTCCCTGCTGTACATTGTCCTGCCCTTACCTCCCCTCCTTTCCTCTTCCCCCATCATCCCTTAACACTTCTTCCCACTTTCTTCTCACTGCCTTTCTACCTGACATACACTTTGAAACAAATCATTATTAACAGAAGGCACCCATTTAAAGGAGATACTGTTTGCAGAGTATAATAACTCTTACTATTAAAGGTAAAAAGCTATTATTTTTTTAGTCAGCAAACAAATAAAAATTTTAATGTCTTTAAAAGAGATTATTTTAAAAATTGGAAACAATGAAATTTCATTTAAAAATACAGACATATTTAATTTTTATAATTATTTCTATATATGCAATAGAAAATAATGAAAATGTTGCAATAAATGTGCAATTAAATACTTCAAAATATTTATTATGTCTGTTATATAGTATTTTGGCTTTCAAAAAGTGTAAATAGATAATTACAAAATTAAATTCTATATAAAATAAATTGACTTAAAATGATATAACGGGACATTACTGAACAAATCAAAACCCAAATTACCTGTTCTGACAATTACTCTGTGAAAGATGATGTAAAAATAAACATTTCATAGCATTTCTGTGAAGAAAACATTTCTGCAAAAATTTTCAGCCACGGTTGTGCCTTTCTGTATCAGTTAAAGGAATTGATAATAACATTTTTTTTACTGTGATGTAACTACTCCTGTATAATCTTCAATTGAATTTATAGTCACAGTCAAAATTTGATAGAAGTTACAAGGTTTTTTGAGTGGCTAAAGAACAATGTTTTGCATGAAGCTAACATTTTTACTAACTTTCTGGGAACATTTGTATCATTTAAATTATGGCTTTGATTAGGTGAATTGCAGAATTCCATCTAAAAACCTTTGTATGTCTCGAATCTAACAAAAGTAGATAAAATTCAGTCAAGGTGCAACATTCTCTACTTGCTCCATAGTCACAAGAACTTATGAATCAGCACAAATCAGAAAATAGTCACAGGCAGCAGCTGAAAGGGCATCATTGCAATTAGGTTATGTTTCAATGTAGAAGCTATTAATGTTTACTGTTGTGATTAACTTCAACTAATTTGCCTTCTGAACAGCAGCCTTCAAAATTTCTGAACCTATCTAGGATCAGTTTTCCTTCATACTACTGTCCTTTCATTACTTTTGATAAATCTTTTTGAGGTTAGTATAACTCCTTTCTTCAAATTGTCTTTATTCAAATTATAAATTTTCAGCTACAGATATTACATTTTGTAGACAGTAAGATTAAACTCATTTATGGAATTTTATTAAAAAGTTGCATTTTTCCATCATGTCCTTCAATTTTTTTACTTCTGTTTTCAGTTGAGAACAGCAGAACAAAAGCTATTAATTTTCATTGACTTATCTTAGTTAATATAAATTTCCTCAGTATTCTCTTTGTCCCCATGACAATTATGGCAGTAGGAAAAAAACTAAAAAAAAGATAACTAGAACATACCTTTTCTTTCAGAATATCTGGTGTCACCTATTTTAAAACAGACTTAACAAGCTGATACAATTAGAATTCTTTGTTGTCATCCTCAGGAAAATGTAATTACATAACTACCTCACAAAGTTAATGGATGACCTGTAATATTACTGAAAGTAGTCAGGTCCTTTAGGTAAATATATTGGAGTCTGCAGATCAAAACCATAAGTACTAAAGTCAACACTCACTTGAACGAGCTGTGCATTTCTGAAGATTATTTGCTACATGAAAAAAAAAAAAGAAAAGAAAAAGCTACTGTTGGGCTTTCACTGAGTAATAAGGTTATTTGGGCTGGCAGGCATGCAACCATGCAGTTAAAATTAAAGGGCATTGAGACGGACTTTACAGACTTTGTTTCAGAAATATTTTTCCTGAACTGATTCTCTGAAAATATTTATCTTCTTAAGACCCCTTTTGATACTGAAAACAGTCAGTCTTGCACCTAAACTCTCCTATTTGGCGTAGTTTAGATATATGCTCATACCTCATCTATAATATCTATAGATATAATAGTCTTCACACAATGAACAGGGCTAAAGATTTAGATTACAGTATGAAAGATTCAGGTATAATTATTATTATTAATCTCTGTAAAGCTGAGTGTTGAGGTTTGGGACAGTTTTTCTTTTTTTTTTGCTTGTCTCCCTATCTTAAGAATTTTTTCCCCATTCTTGTTAATTTTAGTATCATTAGATACAAAAATGTGTGTTTTCAATATAGTCTGCTACATACTTTGCAAGGTCCTGCATCAATCAGGATATGTAAATGTAATTAACATAAAAAATGCCTCACCTAATTAGTTTTTTGTCTTTCTTAATGTTAGCAGTATATTTAGAAGATATCACATGGAATGTTGGGTGATAAAACAAAAGACAGGCCATGTATAGTCTTAAGGCAGTTATAACTTTTAAAAAGACAATGGGTTTTCATCTGTTCCCCAACAAGCCTTTGGTTACATAAAGGGATATTTTCCTGTCCATTTCCTGTCTTGATCACTTTCTGTTCAGTCCCTAGTGCTGCTAAGAAAAGTTAAAAAAAAATTATATGGAAGGAAGATGTATTTCTCTTGGAAACTGAGTAGATTGCAGAATCATTTCAAAATGGTATTTTGTGGTCTGAGAATCAATCTAACAGACTGAATTCTAAAAGCTAAACCAGAAAGCCATAAAAATTAAATGGAAGGATTTATGTATTTTAAAATACGCAACCTGTCGTCACACATACACACCCTTGAACACACATATACTCAATGTTTTGTTCTATCAAAACTTGTGTATATGTATATATGTACATATACACATAACGTGCAGCTATTGTATCTCAGGATAGAGAACTTCATAAAATTTTCATTATTAGGAAGCCATCAAGCTGTTTGGTACTTTCTCTTCAATATTTTTTTTTTCTGGAGCTGCTCCTCTGAAATAATTTCTTTCATGTGCTTTAATACAAGCATACATTTTCATGCAGCTATTAAAATCAGAATCATTATTGCTGTTATTATGAAGTTAATATCCCCTTGCATACAAATCTGTTCTCTTCCAAATGCTTTACTTAAATGAATCAAAATGAAACTCATTTAAATGAAATATATGTAGATATAAAACTTATTTTTATTATGCTATCAATTATTTCTGTTTAAACTTGAACCCTCAGAACCTGTTTATGCCAGGGATACTATATTAAAGATAAACATATAATCACAATAACGGCACTTTACTGAAGTATTTCCCGATTTCATGACTAGAAGATAATTTTGGCGATACAATATTAGAGCAATGACACAATGATGATGCATTATTTGCTGTAAATAAGTTGAAATTATTCCCAAATTATAATAAAGCACACTTTTCTATGTGTGTGGCTTTAAAAGAGCTATTCACTAAAAAAAAAAAAAAAAAAGGAAGGAAAGAAATAAAAGACTTATAAGAGGATGAGTTCTAAACGCTTGAAACATCCCTTCTCAGTTTGTGGTCTGAGAAAATACTTCGACTCTTTGTCACAAGTACAGACTATTCTGTTTAAACACAATTACTTCAGGATTTTAAGTGTTCCTGTCCCAACTGCAGTGAAATGTGAGTTATGAGGATTGAAAAAGTCTAACACTTCTGTTAACTCAGATCAATATTTCTACATAGTGAATACATCAGGAGTAGTTGTGCAAGGGGTCCCCAAAACATAACAGCATCAGGGGTCAACTCTGACCTACATGGAGAGCTTTGAAACAGCAATTACTTCATAAATATTGTGCAAGAACAACTAGCACAAAAAAGAGGGGTGGAGGGAAGTTGGGGTTTGGTTTAGGCTGGGGTTTTTTTTTTTTTTTTGTTAGTATTTCTAATCCAGACACTCTCCAAAAGAAAGTGGACTACAGTTTTCAAATTCATTGTTTTTATGTGTCAAGGTGGTGTCACAAGGGGGCTGCAGGGGCTCCGTGAGGGGAGCCGGTGTCGCACTGTATGGACACAAAGAAAACACACGTAGCCGAACCAGGCCGAGAAGCCAAAAAAGAGAGAGAGCCAAAAAGAGAGAGCCAAAAGAGAGAGGGCAGAACCCTCTGACCTTTATTTATATGTTCTTAGAAATCACCGTGGATTGGAGGTAGAAATTACCACCTCTCAATCACACTGGTCAAAGGAAAAATCCATCACATGTCTCCACCTAGGAGAATGGAATGAAAACAACAAGAACAGTTAGCAAAAACATGGCCATGTTTACAACAGCATGCATGAGAAAGTACTACAGCAAAGAGAAACATTGAAGAACTGCAAAACTCAGGACAACAGGCCGGGGCTGCCCCAGCTGGACACAGCCGGTTCCAGCTGGATCCAACCACGCATCTCAGGGCACAGCTGAGCCCATGGCTAAGGCAGGGGCGGTGTGGGGGAAAAAAATTAAGAAAGGGCAAAATGCTTCATGGCAGAGGAGAGTGAGGAAAAAAGAAAGTAAGAAAAACATCTTTGCTGACACAGAGGTGAGAGATGAAGGAGGGGAGAAAGTGTTGCAGATGTGGGAGCACAGCATCCCCTGCAGCTTATGGAGGAGGCCATGCAGGACTTGAAGTTATTGAAAAAGGTGTTTGTGCTTGCATTTTTATGAAATTATTGAAGAAAATCAAGTTTTATCATTTTCGGTTAGAACTGTTGATAGGTTTGCATTTTTTGAAGGACAACATTAGAAAATGTTTTGTGAGTGCAGCTTTTCATGATGCAGTAGCCAACTAGGCAGCATTTTCTTTGGGAGTAGAGAGCAGCCATCCTGGGAAGGTATTATGCTCCACTAGAATAATGTTAGGATCCCACTCCAGGCACCAATTAAGGTTATGACCCACTGGAATAATATTAGGGTCTGGTTATTAAAAGATGACTGCCTGAATTAAGAAACCTTATGCTAAAATCAATAGTACCGATTGTATTTAACAGTAAATGTGAGAGAGAGAGGTAGGAATAGGAATGGGACAGGGAGAAAGAGAGAGTGAGAAAGATTACAGTCACCACCACGTCTCCACTGGCCCTTCTTCTGCTGATCTTCTCAGTGGTGGGATCCCCAGAGTGTTCTTCTGGAGAAACCACTTTTATACAGCCCAAGTCACAGAATCACAGAATCACAGAATCACAGAATCAACTAGGTTGGAAAAGGCTTTTGAGATGATCGAGTCCAACCTATGACTTAACACCACTTTGTCAATTAAACCATTGCACTGAATGCCACATCCAGTCTTTTCTTAAACACCTCCAGGGAGGTTACTCCAGAAGCATACATACCGTTCCCGCAACTTAAGACGGCATGTGTGTAAGCAATTGCTTCCTTTCCCACAGTTTGCCATGATGGGAATTTTTGTCCCAATAGATTACCCAGGTCTGCCTCAGCAGGCCTGGCTTCTTCCTGTTGTTGCACCCATACTTCTGCCACAGCCTGCACAGTGGAATGTTGTCCAGTGTGCTAATTCCAAACGTATCACCTTCTTGTAGGCCTGAAATGAATGCCTTCCTGTTTGCCATCTTTGCCTGTTGTGGTGGCTTATGTTGTGAGAACTTCCTCCTATGACAGTGCTTTGAGACAAGCATTCTTTAAGTCCTGACAGAAGGATACTGTAGAGACTAATCTGGAAGGAAAGTCTGTAAAAAGGAAAAGGAAAGCGTATGTAAACATTCAGCCACTGGGAGCTGTGAAAGCAGGAGAATGGATGGAAGCTCGATATGCTGTAGCAATGTCTAAATTACTAGGACAACAGCTTTCTTTGGCTCCATAGGGAAATCCTACATTGGTTTTGTTGGCTGTAGGAAATTTCATAACACAGAAGTATCACTTTTGTTAATAGGAACTTTTTCTGAGTGATTCAGTACATCATCTGCAGTTCATATTTTCCACATTTCTACATAGTGCCATATATTAATCTGGACATATCTTAAAAATTATTTATCCTTAGACAAAGATTTCTCTAAGCCAAAACAACTAAAAATTGAGATGGAACTACACTTGAGAGGAAACTTGATTTTATACAAGGTTATCAGCAGGCCTTATCTTGCCCCTGCTTCGCTAGTGTCTGATCTTTTTACTTTGCAATCTACATCTGATTCTTACAGATATTGTGGAGGTAATCCACAGAGTCAGTTTCCATGCCTATGTGCTTGTCTTCATTGTGATGCTCTGAAGTCTGTAAATATTAAAAAAGAGTTTAGCCTGTTCTAGGGGAAAGCAAGTTGTACATCAGAATTTATTTGCATGTCTGAAATTTCAGAACAGAGGTAATTGTTTCCAATGTGACTATTACCAATATAAAAAATACGTATATTAAGGTGTTTATATTTGGGTTTTGTATTTGGCTTGTTTTGATTTTACTTGACAGTGATTATTGAAAGATTTTTCCTTTTTTTGTGTGTGTCTTTGGCCTTTTAATAAAATATTACTTTGTCTAAACTAGCCTTTGCCAACACATGCCCGTGTTAGCTCTCATTGTCCCTTGTTGAATCAATTCTAATTTACATCTGCTCTATAATGTCCATAATTTGTCCGTCACAAAGTCATGGCTCATAGCTTCATTAATCATGCCAAAATTTCTAACTTTCAAAGTTTCTATGGATAACTTGTGTGCTGATTGGGTGGATTTTAGTGTTGAGATTCATCACTTGTGTTGCAGCGTTTTTGAATTCTGGAGAGGCATGTTTGCTTTTCATCATGCAGACACTCATTCACTGACTTACTTGGAGCATGTCACGCATATTTACAGAAAGGAATTTATCATCTAAAGCTTGAATACATTATTTATAATTACTGTTATTATTGATTATGTCAATGTTATATTGTTGCTGTGGCTGTGAATGTGGTTGTTATTTCCCCCTAAAACTGGAATAATAATTTTGGAATCAGAATTGCTATTTTCTACACTTCCAGTGGTGACCGTGGACACATTGCTTAGAACTTATGGGTCAGGTTTTTTCTGAGTTTAGGCACAGCGTCTAAAAATCCATCTGGGCTAAGAAATGAGACCAGGCCACTCAATACAGAACAAATATCCATCTACAATAATGAAAATTGTTAGAAAAATATCTGGTTTGAATGTGCAGAGCATAATAATTGTGTTTCCTAATTTCCCTGTACTTGACTTTGCATGCTTCCAGTACTCTCAGGAAGTAACTAAATTTTTTAAATGAAATTTGATTATGCATATCACATCTAAATACATGCAAACCCAAAGATGCAAGTTCTTTCTTTCTAGCTATATATTTTGACAGGAAAAGACCTTTGCTTTGTAACTTCCATAAAAGAGTACTATGGAGTAACCTACCTTCTCCCATAAGTATTTAGGAACATTTCATCAAGGGAAATACCTCTTATGAAAAAAATCCCTAATTTACATGTTCAAATGAGACTGCTCTTCAAGTTTCTTACTCACCTATCTGAAGGTAGAGGGAAAAATGCTATACAATGGAATCTCATCTATTACATTTACATATGCAGGTGAACAGACAATGGAAGAGTGGAAGTTTATCAATTTGATTATCAGCCATGATTTCTAAAATATATTTATAAAGTCAAATTGAACCCTATTATAACTGTACTAGTGAGAAATACAGTTGAAACCAAATGAAGATAGATAAAATTTGCAGAGATATTCCTTAAGTTTTTATTCTCTTTTAAGAACTATTTAATGGTTAAACTGATATTTAAATTTTTAATCTAAGTTTTTATTTCAGGCACATGATCTGAAATAAACCCTATGTTCATTAAATGTGCTTTTCTGCAAGTATGTTGTACTGTTCATAATAGAAATGGGAAAAGAATAATAGAACTGGGAAAGCTAATAGCAGGCTTTCACAATTATTTGTATAATTATCTTGTCTGTAATGCAGACTAATACCAATATAGATCCCATGAGATATTATCATTGATATTATTTAATTTATGAAATAGGAGTTATGTCACAAACCCCAAATTTTATTCTCTTTACCTTGCTCACTCATATTGCATGAATTTATTCTTTATCACATCTGAAATCCATTACCATGTTACTCATAGCAAGTATTAATAAATTTTATTTTCTATTTTCTCTCTCTGAGAGATAATAAATGTATATGAGAAGTCATCTCAGATTTTAAGTTGAATTTCAGCATTTTTCACATTTTGAAAATTAGGTTTCAAGGTACATCTCTATTTGCTATGGAGACACGGTTTACATTACCTATCTCAATAAATTCTAACATTTTTCATTTTGTATTTCTCTATAGTATAACAGGAAATAAAATACAGACCCATCCTTAAGGATCATTTTTATGTAATATAAAACACAGTATGGCTATGTATGATTATGAATTTTCTCAATGAAGTTTGTTTATGGGGAGTGATCATTCGGAACTACAGCAGTACATTGAAAGTTATAAGATCTGCTAGATTTGATCAGAGAAGAAAGGGTTTAATCTTTCTTACGTGATAATTCAAAGATTTGCTGATTTTAGATTATCTGAATCTGTCTCACCTAAGTAAAGTTAGATAAGGTGACATATTGTGAGGCAAGATTTACTAGGGAGAGTTTCAACACAACATTTGGAAAATAATCATAACTAAACAATTCGTTTTACATAGATTGCCAATACAGTTTCAGAGAATGTATTACCCATTCTGATGACATGAACAATTTCTTTGGCACAATTATTTTGTAACATCTTTGGATTTTTTGAATTTTTTTAAGAAAATGTGTCGAATCTTCCTGGGCCAAAAAGAGACTAGATCTAAAACAGTAGTTTCTCAGCAATGGTATAATGAGTAAGAAAGAAGAGTGGATATGTCAGTAAAATTAACAGCTGCTATTGCACTCAGAGAATGATAAACAGTTATCAGCACAGAAATCGGTCAAAAAGAGAGGGACAGATTGATGTATTAATAAAAGCTTTTGATTTAGTTGAGCACTACATAGCTAAAAATGTTTAGCATTTTTTTCAAAAGGAGTGAAGAGTGTGATAAATGCTAAAGGATTTGTAGAAATTTAAAACTCTTCAAGGAGATCTTTTTAAGAGGCTATTTAAAACTCCCAGGAAAGAGATTTCCAAGAACAGTCTCAAAGGATAGCTTTAGACACAATGGAAAATAAACTGAAGATTTACTAGAGTAAACCAGAAACTTCTTACTTCAGTTTTAACTAGAATAAATTAACTAGAATAGAATAGAATAGAATAGATTTATTCTGTAGTACTACTAGAGACTGAAAAGTAGAGACAGGGCCATATATTACTCTCAGTTTCCACCATTAGACATGGTAGTATCTCCGCAGAAGTTATTTAAATATCATTGTTTTTATACTAAAGTAACTAAATGAGTTTAGCTGATTGTTACGGACTGGTTTAACACAGAAAACTAAAGGAAACTAAGCCTCTGTGAATAAAACGGATCAGACCCAGAAACGTTCGAAATATACCCAAAAAACATGATTAAAACTGTAATAAATACATATTATAATATTGGCTTTTGCAAATAAAATGAATGCTAGTTGTATAATTTTTAGCTTTGTTATAAGAATATAGGTTTCTTTTNTACTTTTGCTTTATTGTCTTTGTCCCTTATTGTCTTTTATTAAAACTTTTAAATCCTAACAGGAGAGTGAACTGTGTTTTTCACAAAACCAAACTAGGTTAGATATTGGTGCCAAAAAACTTGATGTAGTTTATTTGATAGTAAAAGAGGCAAAGAGAAAGAAAGAGAAAAGAAAGAAAGGAATGGAAAAAGAGGTGGGGGTGGGGGGAACAGAAAGAGAGTGACAGAGGTTAGGTAGAAGCATATCACCCTGCTGAGGTTCCCAATGACGTCTCGTAGCTCCCCTCCATCTGGTCTTAGTCATGAGGGTCCTTGCTGCCCACCGCCAAAAAGTATAGACCCCAATGGATTAATATAAGTTTGGGCCAGGTGGGAATGACCTTGTGCCTCCGCTGGGGTGGGTAAGTTTGACACTGTCACTTGCAACACTGTGGATCTGTTACATCATGCTGCAGTGCTCTGGTGCAGGGTCTGGGGACCCATTTGGGGGAGGGCCTTTGATGGGTCATGACACCCCCTCTGCTGTCCTTGACGTGGATGAAGCTTTTCCTGGGATGAAGGGCCCGACAGCTGAACTGGTTTGCACAGTGGAGGATAGATATTAACTGCCTCTGACCAGAGGCTTTTTCACTACACACCCAAAACCTCTCATCCTCTCCCCACCCTTTGGTGTGAGGGTCTGTTCCAGCCTGGCAGTTGATAGCCCCAGGACTGTGGTCTCCACCCCAAAGGTGCTAAGCTTGATCCCTCTATGAATGTATTCTTCTCCCCCTGAGTTACTTTATCTTATCTCCATCAAGGAGCAGTTCAGGGCCTTATTCAGGGTTTTGGTAGTTTTCTTTGCAGCTTGTGTGCAGTTTTGCTATAATAGACAAAAATCCTTCATGAAGATGTTTAAGCCATAAACTATAATATTTCAGTCTCCAACATTGACGATAAAGAATGACATCTGTGGGCTAATGCACAGGACATATGTTCTTCAGTTTGGTGAACATCCGAATGTCATCAAAACAGCTTTTCTGAAGAGTAGTTTCTTCACTGGAACTACTTATTGAAAAACACTGAGTTTAATTGTTGCATCCATCATTTTATTGATTATTGAATATTTGCTATGGCTGTACAATGTTTGCTTTGGGAACACTTTATACATACTGTACAAAATAATACATGCTGTGTTAATACTCTTTCTGTGTATTACTGCATGACCAGAGCCACTTTATAATTCATGCAGGATTAAAATCAGTATCAAGCATATGCTTTTTCAGTTTGGACAAAAGACTGAAAGAGATGAAGTTCTCTGGATGTAATTAACAATCTAATTTTACAAACACAGCTCATGAATCTAATCCAGTTCAATTCCAGATTCAAATTTATATGAGCTTAAAAACAAATCATGAAGTTGGCAATTTCTTCAAATAGGAAATAATCAGAGTCATAAATAAAATTATATTGGAAATATAACTTGAGACATCTTTTAATGGCTTTACAGGTAGCCACTCCCAAAATATATCCAGCGGACAATTTTTCAGATAATCAATGGGCAGAACTGGTAAGTGAAATGAGAGGATAAAAAATTCTAGTTAGTAGAAGTCTGAAAGCAACAGGATATATTGAGAATAACTTCAGGAGAGCTCAAGCTGGCACAATGTAGTATTGTTATAATTAACATCTAGGATAATAAAAGCAATTTTTAACACCTTGTAGGCTTCTATTGGTCATGGAACTCAGCATGTTGATACTAAGCAGAAAATACAAATAAAACCTGTAAACAATTGTAAATGTTTATCAAACTATAAATTAAAGTAATGTATGATAATGCCTAAAGTGTTTACATTCAAGGATGTTGGTATGGTAATATTTATCAAAGTTAATTAGCTTTGTCAGAGAAGAAGCGATATCCAACAAGTTTCTAGAACTAGTTAATAAAATGTCAGCCTTAGTGGAATTTATCTTCATAAAAATTCTTCACTGTTCATATATTAATATTACCCAAACAATCAGTCAAGACTGAGATAACTCAAGTGTAATTAGGTAGAAGCCCTGGATAAATCTGTTAGTACTGAATCATACTGAGAAACAAGAAATTACAGGTATCACACACACCACCAGCCGATATTTTCTGAATTGAACCCCCAGAAAAAGTTCAGCTATAAATATTTAAATACAAACCTAATGTAATGTCAAATATGCCTTTTTCTTCATAAAAGACAAGGCTTTTCCTATGAAAGTAGCAACCAGAAATTGGGGACAAATAAAGAAATTCAGTAGATTATTCAATAAATCAAGATATAGCATTTGATAGCATCTGAGAATCTTGTATATGAAAAACCACAAAATTATTATATTCAAATCTGTGTATATTTTATTTTCTGATGCAGGATAATATTACACTGTTGAATAGAGATAAACACAGCAAGTAGGATGTAGATGATGTCCTGTTAATTAATGCTATGTTTAACCAAACTCAGGAATTTGATCATAGAATCAGAGAATGGTTTGGGTTCAAAGGGACCATAAGGATCATCTAGTTCTAACCCTTCTGCCATGGGCAGGGACATGTTTCACAATATCTGGAATTTCTTCCTAATCCCTAATGTAAACCTGCTCTGTTTTAGTTTAAAGCCATTCCCCCTTGTCTTTTCACTACATGCTCTCCTAACTATGGTCTCTGTCTTTCTCGCAGGCTTCCTCCAGGCAGTGGAAGGCTACAATTAGGTCACCCCAAAGCCTTCTCCTTTCCAGGCTGAACAATCCCAGTTCTCTCAGCCTTTCCTGGGTGCTCCATCCCTCTAATCATTTTGATAGTGAGCTCTGGACTCACTCCAACAGGTCAATATTCTTCTTGTGCTGGGGCTCCCAGAGCTGGGTTCAGTACTCAAGGTGGGGAGCTCCACCAGAGTGGAGTGGAGGAGAATCCCCACCCTTGTCCTGCTGCCTACACTGCTTTGGATGCAGCCCAGGACACATTTGTCTTTCTGGGCTGTGAGTGTACATTTCCGGGTCATGTTCATCCTCTCATCCACCAGCTCCCCTAAGTCCTTCACAGCAGGGCTACTCTGGATCTGGTCATCCCCCAGCCTGAATTGATAC
>VYZT01049959.1:0-11345 GCA_013400735.1 Pomatostomus ruficeps | reverse complement strand
GCAGGCGCTGGCAGCGATGGAACAAGCCGGGCAGATGGAAACGATTATTTGGGAAGGGAAGGACTCGTGCATGCACGGAGCAACATCTCAGCGAGGCTGCAGCCTCCCACCAGCACATTCCAGGCTCCTGCAGTCATCCGCTTCGGGGAGCTGCATCAGCTTTTGGGTTTCCTTCTCCGATCCCAATCGCAGTCACAAAACATCCTCCCCTGCAAACGCACCCACAGCAGCAAACACCAGGGAATGTTATAAACATTGAATCCCGCACCCATTCACAGACCCAACCCTTCAAGCAAAAAATTCTGATTTCAGACGAGATTTTCACCGCACAGCGCACCTGGAAGGACTCACCCACCCAACAACGCTGCGGTGGATGATTTACGCCCAAAATCTGTGGAATAAAATAATGGATAAATCACATAAATCCGTGGGATAAAATAATGAATAAAGCACACAAATCCATGGGATAAAATAATGGATAAATCACACAAATCCGTGGGATAAAATAATGAGTAAATCACACAAATCCGTGGGATAAAATAATGAATAAAGCACACAAATCCATGGGATAAAATAATGAATAAAGCACACAAATCTATGGGATAAAATAATGAGTAAATCACACAAATCTGTGGAATAAAATAATGAATAAATCACACAAATCCATGGAATAAAATAATGAGTAAATCACACAAATCCATGGAATAAAATAATGAGTAAATCACACAAATCCATGGGATAAAATNTTCAAGCCAGCTGCATGGCCTCCAATCTGTGGAATAAAATAATGGATAAATCACACAGGTTGTGCTCGATATGTGGTTTATCAAATATGATTTGTAGTTTATCAAATTGAAGTGCTTTGTATAAATCAAAATCACAAGCCTTGGCAAGGAACAGAGTTGCCAAAAGCACTCATTAATTAGGAATATCTAATTAAGGGCAGTCCTTTCAAGCCAGCTGCATGGCCTCCAATCTGTGGAATAAAATAATGGATAAATCACACAGGTTGTGCTTGATATGTGGTTTATCAAATATGATTTGTTGATTATCAAATTGAAGTGCTTTGCATAAATCAAAATCACAAGCTTTGGCAAGGAACAGAGTTTCCAAAAGCACTCATTAATTAGGAATATCTAATTAAGGGCAGTTCTTTCAAGCCAGCTGCATGAAGAATATTTCAAATAATATGCTGCAGGAGAAAAGTGGCTCCAGCAGGTTTCAATTAAGCCACGTTGCCATATGGATTTTGCATCCACAGCGGGACGGCTCAGGCATCATCTCACGGCTCAGATATTTTCACGCCTCCAACTGCAAGCACTCAGACTGCTCGGAGCAGAAGCACACGGGCCAGAACATCCTCAATTTAGGAAACATTTCGCTGAGCTGGGAGCCTAAAAGGCACGGGAAGGTAAAATTGTATTCTTGGTCAGGTAGGGGAGTTTGTAAATTTGAAAGGATATAAAAATCCAGGAGTGCATGGCAAGTGCGAGGATGCCAGGACGAGTCACAGGGTGATTTTTGAGGATGCCCTGAAGGATGAGGGGTCCCTGGGAAGGGCCCTGCCCCTGGAGCAGTTTGCACCACCACAAACACACTGAGGAGCTCCTCAGGTCCCCAGCTCAGCTTAAGCAGCGTCAGACAGCAGCCAGAGCAGGATTCTGAGCGTTTGGGCCAGCTGGGGCTTGTGAAGGGCTGAGGTGTCTCTGAGCTCCCATTTCAGCAGAAATATTTCCCCTAAAGCAAGCTGGACACTCACAAATTCCAGTTTATAAAGCTCTGTCCAGCTAATCAAAGCTGCTGTCACATGGGAAGCAACAGTCACGGCTTTTTCCTTTCGGTATTAAAAACACGATTTCAAAACTGCGTCCTGGTTAACGCAAGAGCTCGGCTGCTGAGCCCTCGTGGGACCTTGAGCCAAACCTTCGGTGTTGTTTTTCCTCCTCCAGCTCGGACCCAAGAACCCCGATTCCTCCTTACTGGAACCAGATGTCGGCCGAGTTAAACCACCCCGTGACTCCTGCGGGAGAGGGATGTAAACAGCCCCGGCTCACCCAGCTGCTGCTCAGAGAGGCCCTGCTGACAACTCTGGGATCCCCACGTGCTGCAACACCCTAAAAATGCTTTTACACCATCGTTTTAGATGGATTTATCACTGAAATCCATCAAAACGCCTCGGTTTACACTAGATTAGAGTCTTTTTACCAACTTCTTCCAGAGTTTTGAGCTCGGAGGAGAAAGAAATTGTTATCTGTGATTTTATACATACAATGCTTCTTAATGTTTAACAGACCCCACCCCTGCAAGGAGCCTGCAGAGTAAAGGATTTGCAAATAAAGGGGGGGAAAAAAAGAGATTAAGGGATGTGTAAAAAGTCACGAAAAACCTACAGCGGAGTTTGGCACCCAGAAACACATCCTCCGCCTCCCAGGAGCCTCAACTTCAACCAAAATTACAGCTCTCACTAAAGCTGTGCCCCAGAGTGCTCAGGGCAGGTTTTGCTCTCTTTTCAGCTGCTTGCTGCAGGGTTGGAGGGCTCTGGGACAGGGGTTGTGGGATGCAGATGGGAAATGATGCACCAGGCGGAAAAGAGACCCTCAGGTGAATTAAATCCAAAATTTTTGCAGTCACTGCAAACAACCCCACCAGCAGGAGCTCTAGGACAGCTCTAAGTTCTGCTGCTGATGCCCAGGAAGCAGCTTTTGCACACAACAGAAAAGGAAATTAAAAAAAAAAAAAAAAAATTTAAAAAAAAGGAAATTAAAGCAGAAACTCGTGGATGCTGTTAAAGCGCTTGCAGGCCACGAGGCAGCTGCAAGGTCGCGCTGTGAACTCCGAATGCTCAGCAAAGACAGGGGCAGGGAAAGGAAATATTTTAACAACTGTGGATCACAGCACAAAGTCCATGAAGTTTAAACCGAGACCCCTCCTCTGCAGGTCTCTGTCCGCTCTCCAGGTGAGACTCACACAGCACCAACCCCTCGTAAGAACCAAAACGTCCTTTCCCTACTAATTTAGTGAAATCCACGCACAAAAGTTCTATTCTTACCAGGCAAATATTTATTCGTGCATTATTCCCCGTAGCTCGGAGCCAGGAAAAGCAGGTTTAGGAAACCACCGGTGCCACCAGCATAGCTGTGGTCCCGGGGAGCTCTGCAGGGACCAGGGGCGCTCACAGCGGCTTCTCAAGCTGGCACCGACCTCGCTGCTGTTCCAGCGACACTGCCAGGGACAGGTGGAGCTGGAGCTATTCCCGGGGTGTTTGCACAGCCTGAAAACTACACAAAGGCCACACTTTGGCTGTAGAACATCGCCGGGCAGCACAAGAAGGAATATTCTCCTAGAGCTCCAAATTGTTTATTTGCTCACCTCGGTTCATCTGCTTCTTCGCAGTGACGGTCCCAGGGTAACATTTTTAACCCAAACTGTGGCATTCTGGTCACTGCCTCAAAATAACAGAATTTCTTTCTGAGCTGAGTCTGAAATGCTCAAGCAGCCTAAACAAGTGAAATCCCACAGAGAGAGGAGGAATCATCCCCAGGGGTTCAGCTGCGGTATCAGCGGCATCCCCAGCCATGCTGCTGCGAAATTAAACCTTTCCTTCCAACACCTTTTAAAAAAGAGAAAGAGAAAAACCTCGAGACTAGCGGCGAACGCTCAGGGGAGACAGCTTGGAGATGTCAGCACGGCAGAGACAATAACCCAGCATCGCCCAGCGGGGCAGAACCCGAATTCTGCGCGGAAAGCGACAATCGGGTGGCGCACGAGGTTGTGGCATCCCCGGGGCCGAGCATCAGCCTACCTGGAGCGGTCAGTGCCCGCCTGGAGCGGTCAGAGCTGCGGACAACGGCCGGAGAGGAGGGAGAGGAGGAAGAAGAGGAAGAAGAGGAGGAAGACGAGGAGGAGGAGCACAGATCTGGGCTCTCCCGACTCCGCTGCTCGGTCCCCGCTGGCCGGAGCCGCCCAGGGCGGGGAGCGGAGCTGAAGAAGGACGAGAGGAGAAGAGGAGAAGAGCAAACCCTTCTTCCCTTCTTCCCTCCGCCCCCGTCCCGCCCCTCGCAGCTCGCCCCGCTCCCTCCGCATCCCCCGGGAGCATCCAGCCCTTGCCGGGAGCATCCCGCCCTGGCCGCTGACACGGACAAACGGGGCATCCCCGCTGCAGGAGAACCCCGAAGCTCCCTCCCCGAACAGGGGGATGCCCTCGGCAAAGAGCTTTTCCTTCTCCTTTGTGTTTCGCTTTCCAAAGAAAGGAGCCGCCAAAACAAAGATGCGGGCGGACGAGTTTTATTTCGGAGCGCGGGCGAATATTTGGAGCTCGGGGATGGGGTGGGAAAGGCGAACACGACCGGTGAGGGTTTTATCGGTGCTGCGGGTCCCGTGAAAGGCTCTGGACAGACAGACAGAGCACATGGGCAGCACAGACAATTTTTTTCACCAGCGGCAGCGCGTTCATTGGGGCGGCACTTTGTAATTCAGGTTTTCTTTAGAACAAAAGATTATTTTGAGTGCGTGCATCGACACAAGAGCGCCCAGCTGCTCCGCTCGTGGATGAACCCTCGGGCTCCCAACGGTGGCTCATCTCGGGCTCATCCCCCTGCTCGTGTTTCCAACAGCTGCTTAAATCGAGCTGTCAGTGCCTCTCTAGGCTGTCATCGACTTCATGCCAGCCCAGACAGAAATCAATGACGTGCATGCCCCGGGTCTGCCGAGGGTTTAATTATTTCTTGTTAACTGGAGGTAGGCTTGCTTCATTTGTGAGACCTGAGCGCTGAAAAGTCGTTTCTTGCTTTGAGATCAGAAAAGTGCAAATTGGTCTGTGAATACAACAGTCCTGGGACTGTGAGTACAACAATCCTGGGACTGTGAGTGCAACAATCCTCGGGCCCTGCTGCATTTAAAATCCAGTAAGAATTACCACAGGAATTGCCTTGATGTCATTTATTTGAAATCAAAAATGAGTGGTGGTGAGCAGAACTGCCTGCTGGTGCTGTGCTCGGTCCTTGTAAAAAAGTTTATCTCCCTGAGGTGGGAGGGAGCAGACAGGACCAGAACTTGGCTGCTGTCACCCATTTCATACTTAGGCAGTCTGAAAGCAGCTTTGGGAATCTCAGGAGGTGCTGAGTTAGTCCTGAGTGGGTTTTTTCCCAGAGAATTCCCCTCCCTCTGCCACGCTGCAGCAGCTGACCTGGATTTCCATGGGATTCCCTGCTCCGTTCTCAGCCCGAGGTTGTTCTCTGAGCTTCACTCAGCTCCAGTTTCCTCCCTCGAGCTCTGCTCTGCAGCCTCAGTGAGCCCAGGGCTTTCCCAGCTTTTCCACCCAGCAAAACAAAGAGCTGAGCCACGGAGGTGAGCAGGTAGGGCGGCAGCAGCAGAGCCCTCAGGATGCTGAAGGTCTGGAGCAGCAGGCAGGCGAAATTCCAGGTGAGAGAAGAAATCAAGGCGCACAACAGCTGGGAAAGAAAAGTAAAAACGGAATTGTCACTGCGGTGATTTTTTTTTTTTGAGGTTCCATTTTCAGGATTTCACTTGTTCCTTTCCCTCACCCACCCAAACACAACCAACAAAAATGATGTCCCACAAGAGACAAGGTCGGCTGCTGTGTTCAAACCAATATTTGTTCAGATGAAGAGATCCAGGAGAACCAGAAGGTGCCCTAGACAGGTCCAAGCTCATTGTTAACTTTTGAAAAACCAGGAAATTAATTAAAGATAAATAAATAGTCACCTTGGTGACTTGGTGGTGTTAATGGTTCCATTTTCAGGGTTTTGAAACCCTTCAGGGTTTTGAAACATCCACCCAACAAAAATGATATCCCACAAGAGACAAAGGTCGGCTGCTGTGTTCAAACCAATATTTGTTCAGATGAAGAGATCCAGGAGAACCAGAAGGTGCCCTAGACAGGTCCAAGCTCATTGTTAACTTTTGAAAAACCAGGAAATTAATTAAAGATAAATAAATAGTCACCTTGGTGACTTGGTGGTGTTAATGGTTCCATTTTCAGGGTTTTGAAACCCTTCAGGGTTTTGAAACATCCACCCAACAAAAATGATATCCCACAAGAGACAAGGTCGAGCTGCTGTGTTCAAGCCAATATTTGTTCAGATGAAGAGTTTTAGAAGAATTAAATGATCCAAGCCTTTGAAAAATGAGGAAATTAATTAAAGTTAAATAAATAATCACCACGGTGACTTGGTGGTGTTAATGATTTTAAAAATGCTTTCACTTGAGGTACTGTTGATGCCGTGCTAAAGCTCAGCCTCAGGCTGTGTTAGCCAAGTTTAAAATTATTCCAGGCCTTGGTTGCTCCACCCGAAGCAAGGTGAGCACTCCAGCAGAACTGGTGGAAGGAAAGAGGAGTGAGAACCTCGGCTGCTGTAATCCAAAATTCCCAACAATGGAACAGAGCAGACAGAACTGGAAATTGTGACAGTGGAGGCACAGGGAAAGAGAGGACACCCAGGACGAGAACTCCATTCTTGGCATTTATCTCTTGGGATTTGTGTAAACCCTAAGAGGATTGCGGTTGCTGTGTTTGCAAAAGGACTCTGGCCTCGGTTGTTGTTGAGCAGGTGAAATACGTTTTATTTTCAGTCAAGAAATCTGAAACAACTTTTAGAGTTTGTAACATCAGCCATAAATTCCAGAAGAGTTTCTACACACGGCTGAGTTAAACTTTTTATCTCAGAGGAATAAACAGCAAATTTTGCTGGTTTAAAAGCAATTCTCAAGGGTTTTTAAAATATACATTTGTACCTTTAAATATAAAAATATAAATATACACGTTCGTGACAGTCATTCTGCACAGTTTCTTGCTACTTTTACCTGGTCTGGAACGGGAATCATAAACAGAAAAGGCAGAAAATAAAACCTCCTGGCAGTCATTAACCAGATCTTGGAGCTGAGTCTTGCCCAAGAGGCTCCTGAGTCAGGCAGAGGTGAAAAAATCAGAGCAGAGGCACAAAAGCAGCAGAGAAACGAGGAAGAGCCTGGTCCCTTACTCACCATCACAATATTGTAGAAAATGCTCTTTTCACCACGGGAATATCTCATTTTGTGCCTCTGGTTCCAGCTGTTGGAGGCCACAGCGAACAGATTTGGGTTTTGGGGGTTTGAGCTCAGGTAAGCGGGTTTGGGTCTCACAGATCCGCTGGGCTGTGACTCCTCCTGCAGCTCCTCAGTGGAGGCTTCGCTCTGGTTTTCCTCCTCTGTCACTTCATCCTCACAGTCAGAATCCGGCTCCTCAGGAGATTCTCTCGGAATCTTTTCCGTGCTGGGCATCTGTGCTAGAAACAGGTGCAAAAGGAACTGGTGAAACACCTGGGGGTGGCTTTTTCTCCCTCTCTAGAAGGTTCCTCTGAGCTTTTCCCAGCTGAAATAAAATATTTACAAACCGAAGTATATCATAAATGACCTGTATGAGTGTTTAATTTTACCTAATTAATAAGGAACTTATTAATCAAGCAACTATTTTTCACTTGTGCCTGCCATTAATTAGCATAAAAGAAGTGTTTATGACTGAATGAGTTAGAAAGTTATTAAAAGAACACTTTTATTTTTTATTTCTTGGTAACTGAGAAAAGCTTGAATGTTCTTATTCTGCGAATATGCTGGTGTTTAAAAATTCAGTAATCTGTGTCTGGTTTTACTGGTTAAAATAGAATTTAGAGAATTTTTGGAAACAGTTGGAGGCCTGGTGCGAACAACAATCACTACAGGGCCAGGAATTGTGAATAGAAATGTAGAATAACCTGAAAATCTCATTCAAAGCATCAAGAGAATTATTCTGTCCAGACCAAAGCCTGAGCACTCAACTGCAGTGCAAGCACAGCTGTATAAAATAGATATTTTTAAAATTTTTTAATTGATTTTGAACTTTGTCAGCTGAGATTGGATTTATTTTCTCCAGCATCAGAGCACAAAACCAGATTTTTATCCTCGTGAGTGCCACAAGCTTGTGATTAATCTAAACCAAAGCGTGTTATTGGTTGCTGACACGTTAGAAGAAAGAATCAGGGATGGATTGGGAAAAAAAAAAATCAGGAAAAATACACAAATAAATGAAAATTCGTGTTTTGTTCCCTTCAAAACTCTTTATCAGCCTCAGCAGGGATAAAAGGATCCCTCAGTAAACCCTCCAAAAAGGACAGTGCGAGAGAAGCACGAGGCCAGAATTTCACGTGTACAAAATCAGAGGATTAGGGTTGCGTTCTGGGGGGATTTTTAAAACAGAAACCAATAAAAATCACTTGTCCTCAGCCTTTCTTAAATCAAATCACCTCTGAGAAAAAGGGGAGAGTGTGAGAAGGGCGGGAGGCAGCTGGGCTGTCTTGAAAGCATTTTTAACAGGAAAGCAGAATAATTCATTGGGTTTTTCTATACGTAACAAACCTTTCGTTTCCTCCTGCGACAAGCAGCCTAAAAACTGCTTTAAAGACGAATGGGAGTTGATGAAGGAGAATTTATGTGATCCACTGCCCAACTTACCCTCGTGGAGCAGCAGCTGCAGCCAGACGATGACGGTGAGCAGCAGCATCACGAAGGGCAGGCAGAACCAGAAGAAGAGCAGAGGGAAGGTCAGCTCGTTCACCAGAGGCACCAGAGGATATCTCATGGCTCGTTTGGGGTTTCTCTAATTTAGAGCAGCTCCACTGCTCCCCTTTCCAACCCCTTTGGGATAATAAATCCCATTTCAGGCCTGTAAACACACGAGCAAAGGGGAGACGGCTCAGCGCGGAGCTGGGGAGGGAGGAACGGGGATTAACGGGGTGAGAACCACTGAGCGAGGCCGAGGGAGTCAGATGGTTCCTTCAGCTGCTATTTAAAGCTAAGAACGGGTTAGGAAGCTTTCCAGGCTTAGCTTAAAGCTGCAGCTGGAGTTAGTTCTTGTCTCTGCTTGTAGGGGAGGCAACCAAGAGCTTAATCCACTTCGGGACTGAGAAAGAAATAAAACAGAATCGACCCTCCAGGGGTGTGCAAGCTGCTTCTCCCGGGCTCTAATTCAATGTACAGCACGAATCTGCCCCATATAAATGCTATTTTTAGCCTCACCTATTAATTAATCCTCTAGGGAAAGAAACTTTTATATTTTAATTGTCCTCCTGCCTCTCTTCCTTCCCAGAAAAGTAACCAGGACATTTCTTGGGATGTCAATAAAAGGATTTCTTAGCAGTAAAGGCATTCAGTAGTGAACCGGTCAGAATTATCTGGCTTGATAACTTGATATTCATCACGCTGCGTGTTTCTCCTTCAATAAAACAAAGCCCTAATCTATTTCTTACCTCGCGGAGGGTTGTTGGGCTCTGATTAATTGTGTGTGCAGCTCTCAGCAGAAGAGCAGAGATGTAAATTCACGTTACAAATGATTGCCTGCGTTTAACGTCCTCGTGTTTGTTTTTATGCAGTAACAGCCCCTTGAAACGGAGCCTTTTAATGCCGAGATCTCAATGAACTCCGTAAATTCTTATTAATTCACGTTAATAACACCTCTGCGTGATGAAAGAGAGCCATTAGCCGTGCTTTGTGCGCTGGGGAAACGAGGGAGAAAAGCCATTAAATCCCCGAGCTTCGAGGATGCTCTCACCGAGCTGAGCCAGCTGTGGCAGGATGGATCCCACCCTGGAGCCCCAAATCCCCAGGGAATAAAGGAACTGTGATAAATGAGTGGATAATAAACGTTGGATTTCCATATATGAATTTAACATTTACAAGTGATCATGTGCTATGTAGAAATAGCGTTAAGATAAAATTTAATTGAGTAGAAACAAAGTATGGTTGGATTGTAACTTCAAAATAGTTGTAATATGTTGAGAAACAGAGTAATAAATGCGTGGTAATAAATGGCTTTAAGCTGATAAACCCCAGAGCCAGAGATCAAGGCATCTTAAAGGAACAAAGGAGATAAACCAGGTGCATCCCAGGAAATCTGGAAATCTGGAGTTTTCTGCTGGAAAACTCAGCGCTCCCAGAGAAACTGTCAGCTACAAACTGGGCTGGAGCTGAGGAGGCGCCGCCTTCAATGCTGAGATTGTCCTGAACCGGGACAGCTCGTGTTGGGTAAAGGGGGCAGAGATCAGGGAAAGGAGAGTGAATGGAGTGTAAATTAATTGCTGAACTTAATGAATGTGTAACAGTTTGAGAAAGTACTGAAGTTCACAGTAAAATGAACGGAGTTGCACCTCTGGCAGGATTGCCAAGCACCCAGAGCTGGTTTTGCCTTTGCTCTACTGATACATGTTCAATATTTCACTGCTGAAATTTCAGCTCGTGATTTCATTTATAACAGAGTTAAAGGAGAAAAGCCATCCCCATATCCAGTATCTCCAGAGGGGCTGGTGGCACAGGGGTGGGACACGCCTGGGCTGTGGCAGTGACCTCCCAAGGGGGTGGCACTGCCCAGGGCTGTGGGGTTTCATCTCCACACACGCCACAGTCACCGGGGAGGTTTCACAGCCCAGATTTAAAGGATGTGTGAAGGGGAGCAGGGTTGGTGGGGCTGGAGAAGGGAAGGTTGTGTGGAGACCTCAGAGCACCTTCCCAGGGTCTGAAGGGGCTGTGGGGAAGCAGGAGAGTGACTCTTCCTCAGGAGCTGTAGGGACAGGACAAGGGGGAATGGGTACAAATTGAAAGAGGGGAAATACAGGTTGGATATTACGAAGAAATTTTTTTACTGTGAGGGTGCTGAGGCCCTGGCACAGGGTGCCCAGAGCAGCTGTGGCTGCCCCTGGATCCCTGGCAGTGCCCAAGGCCAGGCTGGACGGGGCTTGGAGCGCCTGGGACAGCGGAGGTGTCCCTGCCATGGCAGGGGTGGGATGAGATCTTTAAAGTCCATTCCATGATGCTGTGCTGGCCGCTGCCTGTCCCACCGGTGAGATCTCCTCTGCTGCTGGTTAGGCTTGGCAGCACAGAGATCTCACGTTATAGACCACCCTGATTTAAAATAATCCCTGTTTAAAATAATCCACGTTTGAAATAACCCCGATTTCAGATAAACCCGGTTTATTCCCCACAGCAGCGGCGGCCCGGAACCCCCGTGCAGGCCGGCGTTCCCGGCCGGACGCGGGCGGTGGAATGAGAGCTGCACGGTCCATTCTATGATTCCGTGCTGGCCGCTGCCTGTCTCACCGGTGAGGTTTTATGTCCTGCAGGTTAGGCTTGGCAGCACAGAGAGATCTCACGTTATAAAACATCGTAATTTCACATAATCCCGCAGAGCAGCGGCGGCCCGGAACCCCCGTGCGCGGCCGCGTTGCCGGCCGGGCGCAGGCGGGAGGCGCGCCGGTCATGGCGGCGCCCAGGGTGTTCGCGTTCCGGGACGCGCGCTGGGCCCCGGACCCGGTGCTGGAGCC
>VYZT01049958.1:170974-183049 GCA_013400735.1 Pomatostomus ruficeps | reverse complement strand
GATAAAGTTATGGGAAATAAACCCCATAACTTCTTGGTGGTTATTTCACAAACTCCTGCAAAACCAGACAAAACATTAAAAGCTTGAAACAGACTGTGTCTGATACATAAAATTAACAAATCTGAAGCAGGGAGGGTGGTGATGAGGGGAGATAAGGAGCAATGCCTGTGGTTTGTCACCATGGCTCTGCTCTCCACGGAGCTGGAGCAGCTCAGGCTCTGGAATGCTGCTGTCTGTGTGTGCCAGCACCGTGAGACAGCTCTGGGTCAGCTCAGAGGTCAGCACAGGCAGAGAGATCTGAGTCATTTAATAGCTGAAGTAATTTGGGAAATCCACAGCTCCTCAGCCAGCAGGAAGGGTTACAAAATCCATGGCCAAGACTCAATTATGAATGATGAGCAGGGAAGGAGCTGGCATGAATTAAAAATACAAATTCAATAATATAAGCTCTACTTTGACAGAAAAATAAATGTTCCCTGTGGTTAAGGCACAACACTGGGTGTCAAGAGATTCGATGTTTCCTGGCATGACTTTACAAAGCAAGGATTTTCCAAACCATTCCAGGATCAGAATCAAAGTAACTCCCAGTGCTGCAGTTTCTTCTGGACTGGTACCTGCACAAGCCAAGGGTGCATGGCTGCCAAACACCCAGGCAGGGCAGCAACAGCTTTGACTCCTCCACAGAAATCAAAAAGAAAGAGTTAATTTTAAATATTTATCAGAATTTATACTGCAAGAGACTCTGAATGCAGAAGAAGCATCAGAACAGAAGTTAATGTTTTATTGTCCTTCACAGGCTTTTATGGAAACGAGTTACTGTAAATGTCATTTTTAACTGCACTAAACCCAGTTAAGTACTGTACACTGACACAGGAGCACCAGCATCAATAAATTATCTCTACATCTTAACAGCTAAAACTTGTATTTCCCAGTCCAATGCCATGCAGTGTATACACCTGTTATTTCTGATTAACAATCTATAACCCCATATAGAGCTTTATTGGCACTGATACAGACAAAGGGCAAGGGCAGCGTTTTGGGGGTTTTTATTTCATGTCACTGGCAAGTACAGAACTGGTTCTTGAGGGTAGTTTTGGCTTCAGATGAGTCAGTATGACTTGATGGAAAGTATTTCTGAATACTTTAAATTAGCTAGCAATTGCAGTGTGACATTTAATTAGCCCATATGCCTCCATTAGCCCTTCAGATAGACGAGAAATCATTTTGATTAAGAAAAGATTGAAAATCAATTCTGCTGCAGTTTTAAAATACACACATATTACCACAGCTGTCCTATTTCCCTGAAGCTCAGGAAAAGGAGAGTTTCCAGTATTTTTCCTTGGCCTCACTGAGAGGCTTCCCAGCTTTGCCTCACAAATGCGGTGATTTTACAGATATGTACCAGGGTACAACTTCTCCCAAAGATGAATGGCCACCCTCTGTACTCTCCTCCTCGCAGCCAACCCTGCACCCAGCAAGGAGGCAACAGCTGTGGAGCCTGGGCTCAGCTGAAAGATCAGATCTCGAGCTGAAAACAATACAGACTCACAGCAGGAGCCCTGCAGCTTATGAAACCACATCTAAATGAGATATCTACTCAGAATACCTAATATGAAAGAGCAAACCAAAATGCTGAGAAGGAAAGAACAGCCTGGGGTAGAGTTTTAGAACCTAAAGTTGGTTTTCTTAGTGCCTCCATAATATCATCACTGTTTTCTCAGTGTCTGGCACTTGAACTCTCTCTAAGTAAATAATTTCCTTCCTGAGACACAGAGGAAGGGGAAAGGATTACCTGAACATGCTTGAACAGCACAAGAACAAGAAGCTGGCACAGCCAGGCTGTTCTTGTGCACCTGAAAGATTCCAAACTTCCAGTCCGTGCACTCTCCTTGGCAGGGGCTGAGCCTTTGAAAGCAGGTAGAGCTAGATATCCCTGAGCATCACTATTGCCACTGGGAATCCAGAAAACTCCCATTCTGTGGGAATAAAATGGATTTCCTGACCTTAAACTACTTAATTAGCTCTGACACAACTTTTTCACCATCATATCTTCCTCACAGAAGTGGGATACTTGGAAATGAGCAAAGTGAAAGGAAGACAGAAGGAAGAGTTTGTCACGCTGCATTGCAGCTTTGATCAGGAGAGCAGGAGACAAGAGTGGCTACACTGAACCATGATAAGTCAAAGTCACATATTTTAGCTTGGTTTTAACTTTTACAACTTTTCCTGACCTAATATGGAAAGTGATCTTTGCTTTCTGGTCAGCAGAATATAAAATAAGCCATTCTGAAACAAAAAAACCAACTTTGTTTTGGCATTTAACTGCTCCTGGAGAGAGAACTGTCGGGTCCTTGTGATCCCTGCTCACCGGGAGCAGTGCTGCCCTTGGGAAAACGAGGCAAGGAGGTCAGAGCTGCTGCTTGTTGTGTCAAGGTGCAGCTCCTCAGGCCGTCCAGAAATGCACCAGAAATAATCAACAGTGGTAGTTTGCAGAAATAACCAATATCAGCCAAATGAAAACTATTGCCTCCTGCTTTCAATGCATTATCTCTCATTTTATTTACTAAAAAAAATTATTTATGGTATTAATTGTTGCCTCCATCCTCTATTTTTATTAAATACACCCTATGTTACAAGATATTTCACCAGAGCCATTTTAATGTGTGTTTGGGGAGGAGAAAGCAGAGGGAAATGAAATCCTGAGTTCTGCTGCCGTTACAAGTGTCGAAGCTGGCAGCTGCACATTATCCCAACGTGAAAAACAGAATTCATATTACAGGCTTGGATTAACTAAGCACACATCTGAATAATGAACCCAAACACGCTACAGACAGTCCAAACTTCCCTCTGGATGTTTTTAATGCTCATTTTGATCACATCTCAAACTGCTTTCAGTCAAACACCTCTCCACAGCTCCCTGCACAGCCACACAGCTTCGCAGCAGCTGGAGTGGTAGGAGTCTGGTAAAGTTTCTAAGTTTCCTTTTTTTTTTTCATATCTGCACGTCCCACTCCTACTGATTATGTTTGGACCCAAAATGAAATTCAGGGGTTAAACTCACGAGCATGCTGAGTTTCTCTTTGTGACAAAACTTCCCCTCTCAGTTATCTCTGTACCTCCATCACTGCTCCTGATGATATTCACATAATAATAACCAATATAATATAACAACATAATCCAACTATATTAAAATCACTCGGTCCAAAACCACTTGTGTGAGAGCTACATGTTCCAGAGTATTAGTAATGACGATGAAAAAAAATAATAATAATAATGACCACAGAAGAAGATAAAGTAATAGGGAATAGGAGCATCACTTTTGCATTTTATAGCACTCCTGGAGGCCCAACAGCAATAGCTGCACTCCTGGAAAGCACCCTGGGCACGCATGAACACAATTATTAGTGGCCTCTGCAGGCTAAGAGGGCAGACAGGCTATCAGGTCTGTTCTCCCCTCAGTGAGAACTGGCAGCTGATGAAAACACAACTTTAATGAAAACAGAACCTTTAATCAGCTGCTGCTCCCCTCTGCTGTTCTGCCCTCGCAAGGCTGCACAACACCTGGCAGGGAGCCACAAACCCTTCCGGGCTGAAACCTTTCTCAGCGAGCATTTACACCTCCATTATACGCTAAAGGAGTAGTAAAACTTCTCACCCCATGCAGGCTGAAATGTCAGATTGCAGAGGAAAACTTTTCCCCTAATCTAGGATTTCATTTTTCCCTCAGTCCGGTTAATGCAGAATATTTCACACACAAACCTGGGCAGGGCACTGCCCTGTGGAAGGGACCAGCAGCTTCTGCTCAGAGATTGCTGAGTATTCTCCGAGTAATTACAAATTGGCACCGCTGATTCCCTTCCTGCCCACGAAGATGAGTCAAAAATCTCCTACAAGAAATTTCACTTCAAGCTTTTACCCACACCCTGAGACACTCTCAGGCAATGTAAACTCCAGTTCACTCAGCTGATTGGTGCCACCTTGCAGGACCACCCAGTCTGTGTCCTCACAGCAAAGCAAAACTCGGTGTAAAAAACTCCCAGAGAACTTTAGTGTAATTTGCATTTTAAAACTTCCACTGGTGGAGATTCTGCCTATGCCTCGGGCAGTCTATCACAGTGCTCAAAGTCCATAAAATGAGAATATATTTGCCCACACTCAGCCTAACCTTCCCTTGCTACACGTTTAAAAATCTTTCCTTTCTGTGCAATTCCCCGAGGGCACAAAGAGCAGCTTGTTGTCTTCGAACATCTCAATGGAGCTGTTTACCTGTGAAGATCACTGCCGTGTCCCCTCAGATTTCCAGATTAAACAGCTCAATTATTTCTACCTTTTCCAGAAAAAAAAGACGTTTTCTCTACCCCTCTTACAATCTTCCTCACTCCTCCCCCATTCTCAGGAATTCACCTGAATAATTAATCTCAATCAGCCACTTTCTATGAAAACACCAGTTGGAAACCCTGTAACCTACACTACAGTAAAATAATTCCCACTTATTGCTTTTATATGCAATTTTAATTACAATTCACTGGCATTTTAACAAGGAAAATACTTAGCCATTTGGACAGTAAAACTAGAGTGTTTTGTAATGCAGAGAACCAAACAAACACAAAACACAATACACAGTGACTGCGGCAATCTGATTTAAAATGAAGAAAAATCCCCAATCTCGTTCTCTACAGAATCATATCAATCCATCAGAGTTTATTGCAGAGCAATGACTTTGTGGTCCAGTGATGACAAATTTAACATTCCAAGGCAAGGGGAAAATATGAGTGGAAGGTACCTCAGAGCCCATAGAGTCAGGAAAATCTCAGTTCAGGTGCTGCAGCTGATGACAACTTCGTGTCTCCCAAGCAGGCAGTGAGATTGGATCTACTCTAAAGGAGCTGTTCTGATCCAGAAACCAGTGAAGCTTTCCTCAGCCTTCCGAGCCTAAGTCCCTGCTGTTCATTAGTGGATCACAACCAACTCTTTAATTAGGGACATGAGTGTCTCCTTTAGCTTTTTCCTGTCCAATAAACCCTGTCAATATGGATGCAGCACTCAAGCATCCCCTGCTCAGTACCAGCACAGCCCTCACTTCACAAAAAGTTACAAGACACACTAAATATTATCCTTAATTCATTTTTAGCATCAATAATTCTGACAACTATTTCCAAGTACTGACTTTTCAAAGTCACTGACAGATTGGGAGACCATAAAGATCTTGATTTACTGTGCCAGATACGAGTACATTCTCAGCAGTAAGACTATAATTTTTATTAAATTCTTTCCCATAAGAATCACAGTTGTACCCCATCTTGACTGTGCTTAGATCAAAGTATAAGAATCAATTTATTAAAGAAAAATTTTCCCCCCAGGAACCCTATCAGTCTAAGTAACATTCTCACTATAAAACCTCCTCAATCAGGCTGGAAGAAAATAAACACAGAGTGCCAAAGGCTGTGAGTAAATGGGATTCAACAACAAGAGACACAAAGTCACCATTTACTCCTCAAAAAAATCTGGAGCAGCTGCTTTGGCATTCACAATAACATCCTCTTTTAGCGTGTATTCAGCTGGGATTTCAGCCGTGGAGATCAACTGCAAATCCTATCCTATTAGCAGGACAATTAGAATTCCTGCCATTAAACCCCCTCTCCCCATCCTTTCACTCCCTCGTCCCCACAGGCTCAGGGAAGACAAATAAATAACTCAGTTCCACAATTCAGAAGTGTTGATACAACAGGCTGTAAAAACAGTTTATCTTTTGCACAGGCTAGAGTCTGCCAGGTGGGTACAATTTCTCCTGAATAACTGTTATCAAAGTCAGTAAACCCCAACCCCATTTCAATAAATACAGCACAAAAACAATGGAACCAGAAGCTTCGCTAAGTGAAACATCAAGTAGCTGCACAACAGGATGGCACTGAGTGGGTGCTGCTTCATCACTGCCCTCCTCAGCTGGATGGGGGACAGAAAGTACAGTGAAGGGCGCCTGGGTCGAGATAAGAACAGGCAGAAATCACTCAGCAGTTTCTGTCTCAGGCAAAACAGGCTGCTCTGAGGGAAACTAATCACTGTAAGAAAATAAAATCTAAACCTCAAAACAGCTTTCCCCTGCTCCTCCCTTCTCCCCACGCTTAACTGATTTTTTTTCTCCAGGGGGGTGGGGAATGAAGGCTGTGGTCAGACNTTCCCCTGCTCCTCCCTTCTCCCCCAGCTTAACTCTGATTTTTTTTCTCCCTCCTCCCCTCCAGTGGTACAGGGAGACGGGGAATGAAGGCTGTGATCAGACAGCCCCCTGCTACCAAAGCCTGGCCACCAAACCCCGCACAGTGCCAAGTGTCCCTGTGAGCTCCCTGGTAATTAATTCACACACGCCAGTGCGGGCACGCGGTCATTGTGTTCTGTGCCTCCTATCATCCCTGGGGTAATTGGTATTTAGGGTGTAATTGGTATTTAGGGCCTTTCGTTTCCCAGTAACGCGTCAAGGACACGGCGCCGAGCAGAGTTAAAATCCAGGTTCCTTTGTGGCGCATCAGGGAGCTACAGGAGCTCCATGGCATTCCAGCTCGCCATCGCTTCAAAGGTGGGACAGACTCCACTGAGCTCCGGAACGCTCTGCTGCTCAATGTGCAACCCTTGATTCTGTTCTCACATCTGACACCAGAGAGGCTCCTCTCCACAGCAGGTCCTTCCCTTAACTCCTCCTTAACCCCACTCAGTGAATCAGACTTCAGCCTGCACCATAAAACAAATCTTTCCCTCCCTTTAATAACTTGTAAATCACGTTTTGCCACAAGGCACCTATTTGTAAACGGGTTAGCAGACCTTGATGTTCTCATTTCCTGTTATCACTGCTGTTTGTGAAACTAACACTGAAAAAGCTCCAAGAATGTTCAATGGGCTTGGCTACCTCACGACAGAGAATTTATCAGCTAACTGAAGGAAGAGTGAGAAAATGAAGGGTTGCTCTTGTTTTCTTGATGAGAAATTAGGGAACACGGAAATGAAGCCCAAGACTGTTGGGATCAGAAGCCAAAATTCAGGTTCCAAACAAAGTCAGAATTATGGGATACTCAAATCAAGAACACAAGACACTAAAAGACTAAGAAGTGGCCAAATACCCACTTTGGAACATCCAGCCAGAGAACCAAGGCTTAAAAGGGGCTTTGAATTCTTGGTCCAACTGATTTGTGTAAATTTGCAGCGTTTGAGTCGGAGTGAGAAAATGAATCTTAATGTCTGAGTTTGGTGATTCCTTCTCAACACCATCCTGCTTCTGGTACCTACACAGCTCCCACTGCTCACAGTTCTCAGCTCAGTCTATCCTCCAAAAATCCCATCCATGTGAGAGAGAAAAGGCAAACACAGTCTGGGAGAAGAGCAAAGCAAAAGTGCAGCACTGTGGAATTTCCTCGGGTAATTGATTTTCTGTCTGTGTTAACAAGACAATACACAGGATCGTTTATAAAGGCAACACATGCAGGATATCCAGAAGACAACCTCCCCTGACAAAGAAAGCCACTTGAAAGAGCTTTCCGCACCGAATTCCTTCATGCATATTCATAACTCGATTAAAATATTAATACTGCAAACTTACAAGAAACACGACACGCTCGGAAACAGCTTTTATTTACTTACAGCAGAAACTGAACATGGCACGCACACAAAAGATGTCAGCATTAGTCAGGGCTGCAAACTCACACGTGTATAATATATAGACATCTATATATAATGTGTATTAGCCTGCAGATAAACATTTATCCCCAGGGGAGGCTGCTAATGAGGCTGTGCTGTGGGGAAGATCCCCAATTACTCCAAGCGACATTTATATTTTAATCACATCACATGCACTGAAGAGCTGGAGGTTTGATGAAGCAATCTTTGAAAGACTTTCCTTTTAATCAATTAGCTCTCCAAACATCACTGATGTGCTGCTGACAAAGTCACTGGGTTAAACACAGGACAACACACACAAATCCTCTCTTCCTGCCACAGGGCTGTGATGTGGCCTTCTAAAACTTCTAAAACTTCTGAAACTGTGCAAAAAGTTTTCCTTGCAGAGGACACCTGAAACAGAACACTAAGAAATAAAGACACCCCTCAGGCTCATTCTGAGCTACCACCCAGTGAACTGTTTTTAGGACAGATGAGAAACTCTGTTTTAAGGGCATCACCCCTGCGTAAAAATATCAGCCTTGCTCACAAATCCCCTCATAACTGGCTTATCTGAATAAAACCAAGGCAGTCAAAACAATTTGCTTTCTTCAAGCAGCCTGTAAGAGACAAATGCTGCTGCACACATGGAGATGGAAGTCTGGTCACTTTTAACATGTTCTAGCATTAATCAGGCATTTTATGATGCTCCAAGTCATAGGAATAAGTACACAACTGAAGAAAACAGAGATGCAAGACCCTAATTCAATCATTCTCCAAATTAGCATTGGATTTCTCCTGTAGACAGAGTACATCCTCATACTTATATTAAAAAATAGACCCTTTCTACTTCTGAGACCTTCCACGAAAAACCTCACTTTGAAAATAAAACTCAGTTCTGTACTCACAAATATCTCTTAATAAGCAAAAACCCAAATAAAAATATGAAGTGAGAATTGATTAAAGTCAAGGTTTGATTGGAAAATACTTGAAACTGCATAATGTAATAGTCAAATTACAGTGTGAGGATTTTCTTCACCTTGGAAGCAACAAACCACCCATGTTCCATCAGATCAGTTCAGACCAATCAAAAGGTGCAAGGATTCCTATTCGGAAAACTAGAAATTAATTTGTTAATGTTTAGGAACTGGGAGAAACTGTGGAGCAGAACAGAAATGTCACCATCCTTGCAGTTTGTAACTTGCAGCTGAGAGCTGTTCTGCTGAGGGCACCTCAAGAATATCTATTGAACTTTGCAGCAAAGTGTGCATTAAGTATGGTTTTGACTGCAACCAGCTGTGTTTGGGTTTTGATTCTTTGCTGGTTGGGGTTTGGGTTTGTTGGGTTTGTTGGTTTTGACCTCCTGCTTCTCAATTTCAGGCAGACACAGTTCTTCTAATAAATCTCTTCTAACAAATCTCTTCTAACTAATCCCTCCTTCAATGCCACTAAATCCTGAGGGCTAAAATGCCCTTTAGCACAGGTCTCTGTAAATGCACAGAAGCTTGAGTTGCTAAATTTCAATACCTAATCCGGTCTTTAATTGCTAAGTGAGCTCTCAGCAACTGCCAAGAACATAACCCCTAGAACTGAGTCAGTTGTCATCACCATCCTCCCTAAATGGCTCTTGAATTCAGCCAAATCGATGCTCAACCACCAAAAATGGGCATTGCTTCTCAGGGTGCCCATTTGCGGGATAGAAGAGATCTTATATAACAGGTACAGGTTTCTGCCTTTGACGGAATGACTGACATTGATAATTATGGCAACTGGAGGGAAAAACACATTGCCAGTCTTAAACATAGAAAACATGGCTGTTCTTGCTGTAAAATAGACTCAGATTGGCAATACATTCCATTTCAGCAATCGTCAACAGAAGCTTTCACACCTCCATCTTTATGAAATGACATTTATTACCAAGCAAAGCTCCAGTGTGGAATATGAACCTTTTCCTTGTGCATTCTGTGGCACAAACCCTGCCAGGCTGTTACTGCGAGGGAGCTGAACTGTAAGGTTGGAGCTCAAAGACATCTGGGAGGCACAGATGGTCCAGGGCTCTCAAATGGAGCCATTACCTGCAAGGTCGGGCTCCTGCCACTACAGGGGTTGGTAATGACCCAAAGCCATCAAGACCTTCTCAGAAATTCCTCCTCCTCTTCTGTCCTGCTTCTGTGTCCTGGCACTCACAGCAGAGATGAGCTCAGCCTCGACTCATTTCTGTTAATGGCATTCCTTTCCAGGGGAGGTGGGAACTGTACAGCTTTTCATTCCTAGAAATCTCATCTGCAGCAGGACTGGACTGGACTGCAGTCCCAGGGCTTCCAAACTCACCGGTGAGTGTTTATTCCTGAAAGCTATTCCACTGAACTCAGTGCTCCATAAACACCCGCTGTCTATAAGACCACAGGAGACAGAGTGTTTAAACCTCTGCAACGTAAAAGTTGCAAAATGTGACACTTTAGCAAACTGAGAGAACTATTGAATACTGTTGCAATAAGATTACTTTGGTGCTAAGATGATCTGAATATAAAAGCTCTTCTTCTGGTCTGCCTACAGATTGCATTCTTGAGACCATTACAAGCAAATAAAGTGCAATTCCTCATGGAACTCAACACTGACCTGAATTTCAAACACTACCATGCTCAGTACTTCCAGATGTCAATGGAAGACCTATTGAAATATCCGAATTGTTCCCCAGATCCCAACGAGGCAGGAGCTGAGTGACGTGAAAATGTGAGAAGTTCTTCCATAGGCGTTATGGTGACTCCACCAAGAGCTTTTCTGTTAGCTACCCCTCCTCTGCGGATTTTGGAACCACAGCAAAAAGAGCAGTGAAAATGATGGAATCTTTTAGAGAGGAAATAAAGGCAGAAGAGAAGCACAACCAAGGAATGACTAATTATGATGGGTCATGATTTACACATCATAGTAATAAGCGACTGAAGGGATCTGTTACAGGGGCGGTGTAGGTGATGAGTTGCACACACAAATCATAAAGCAGAGAAAGGTTCTGATGCAGCACCAGCCTCTGAGGTCTTTGCTCACCCTGTAGCTCCAGGTACTCCAGAAAGCAGCTCTGTTGACAGGAACAGGTCTGCTTTCAAAGTGAGATGCAACTGAACTGACAAATATCAAAGGTACCTCACAGGGTTTTGCTGCAAATCAAAAGATTTGCATCAATAGTCAAGAGAAATGAGCACCGAGGAAAAAATCAAACACCGGTAAATTGGACAAGTTATTAATTAACCATGAGAGGCACAGAAAGGACTCATCAAAGCATTTTCACCAGCTCTCAGTCAGTATCACAGCCCAACAGATGTCCTGTACTGCCCGCACCTGTGACCAGCAGCATCCACCCACCCTCAGGGACGCAAACGAGCAAAGAGCAAAACCTGATCCCCGTTCTGTGATGCTCCTGAGAGTTCACAAACACTGAGAACGCTCATCTTTAAACGTTAAGCAATGGAAATGCAAACTTACATAGAGTGGAACTTTTCATTGTTCAAATGCATGCAGAGCAGCCCTGAAAAGAAAGGGGAAGGGAGCCTGCCCGAAGTACACCAAGCAAAATGATGCATAACTGCTTCCTCCTAAAAAAGGCTAAGAGAAAGAATGCTCCTGCAGCCAGAGCTGCACATCTTTCAACCTCCAGATTTTCATGACTTTCCTCCCTGCCCAACAGCGTGCGGGGAAGCTTCCCAAAGCCGCTCTCACATGTTCCACATCGCGCTCAGCCCGCGGTCCTCGCTCAGCTCCAGCACCGGCGCTGCAGCTCCGCGGCCCCGGCGCTCCCGCGGCTGCCAGAACCAGCTGTTGAGGGGCATTCACAGCCCCGGCAGGTGAGACCTTACCCCGCAAACTGCAACCGGCCCAGCGAAACCACCAGCACCTCTGAGGTCGCATTTTTTTGGTTGGTCGCTTTTTGCACACTTCTCTCACAAACAGCAGCTTCTCCGAGAAAACATTCCCCTCAGCTCTCCGGTAAAACCCCGGGGGCTGGAAGAGCTGGGAGACTCACTCCGGGGAAATATTCCACCCCCAAGCATCCCGGAGAGGGCACCGGCGGCAGCTGCCGCTCGTTCGGGCATCCCGAGGGGTCTGCCGCGGCGGGCGTCTGGAGCCCACGGGGGAGCTCTGCACCTCCATCCCGCACCTCCATCCGCACTTCCATCCTGCACCTCCATCCACACCTCCGCTCCGCATCTCTACCCTGCACCTCCATCCCGCACCTCCATCCCCGCACCTCCAACCCCGCACCTCCATCCCAGAACCTCCACCCCGCACTCCCCGGCCGGAGCGAGAGGCTCTCGGTTGCGGGCTCGGCAGCGGAGCGAAGTTGCCGCGGTGCCGGCGCTGCCGCCGGTGGCTCTGGCTGCCGCTGCCCGGCGCTACTCACACGAAGACCCCGAAGAGCAGCACCCGTATGCCGATCTC
>VYZT01049958.1:86634-170668 GCA_013400735.1 Pomatostomus ruficeps | reverse complement strand
CCTGGTGACACACGCCGTGTCCCCGCTCGGGGGAGGGTCCCGGCGAGTGACTAACGCGGTGTCCCCGTGCGGGGGCCGGGGATCCTGGGGATTTCTCCTCCCCGCCCGCCCCCGCGGCGCTGCCGAGCGGAGCCGCAGCCGGAGCCGGGGCCGTCCCGCCCGCCCCTCGGGGCCGCCCTGCGCCATCCCCCGGGTCCCGCCGGCACCGGGACCGTGTCCCCGCCGATCGCGGGGAAGGGGCGCGATGAGAGCGCGTTTTCTGCCCCATTCATCGCAGCGCTCCCCATCCCTCCCTGGAGGGCGCAGCGGTGCGAGGCGCTGACATCCCGGGGCACCGCCGCCACACCTGGATCGCAGCTCCGACCGTGGGCTGGGCTGGCGTTCCGGTGCTCACCTCGGGCTCCTAATGAAGCCCCGCGCTTCGGAAAGATGGAGAAAAGAAAAAAAAGAATGGGGCCGGAGGGAGGGAGCATCACCGCGCACAGATAGCATCTGGTGTTCATAAAGACTTAAACTGTCGGCAAAGGGCAATCGCGCACCAGACCACCCGTGCTGGCGCCGAGCTCGGCCCATTTGCTTTATCTTTGCATAAAGGATTAGCAGCGTTTGGACGCGTTCTCCGGGATGTGTTTATAGAACAGCCTTTCCACCTGTTTACACATCCGTGCCGTTTGAAACCCTACTCGTGCAGATAACCCAGCGTGTCACTCCGGTGTTCCCCGGTCAGACCCTGCCCGGTATGTGATATTGTAGCATAAAGATGTCATTAATTCCGTGTCTGTCCATCCCCAGAGATGGGTTCAGCTCAGCAAACGGGCAGGGGTTGTAGGCATATGGGCCCCCAAATTACTGAGATGGGAGAAAAGCAGCCCAAACCAACCAGGGCCTCAAGTTACCCCTATGATTCCTCCGATCCACCCACCATTCCTCTCAATGGCATTCTCTGAGCTGCCCAAATCCTCGTATTGCCTTAGCTCACTTTTGCACAGAGCTCATTTAACTTCCTCTGCATGGAGAGACCCTGAACATCCTCAGTGTAAGAAAGTTTCAGCCTTAAATCATTAAATGCAAACTAATTCACATTTAAATGTAGCTAATTAGCTGCCTTTTTGGGGTCTTTGAGGGGGCATGTCCTTCAGGAAAGTGTTCCCAGCTATTAACACTGCACAGAGCTACAAAACAGCCATCAGGACCGCAGGAGGAATCCAATCCACTTTACTGCATGATTATTGCTGGAGAATTAACGCCAGAGAGGCTTTGTTAAACCTATCTGCCTAATATATGCGCTGGGCATAAAAGGGAAGCCTTGAACTCTGAATTAACTACTAAGTAGTAAAACTTTTATTGACTGTGTTTGTGGAAGAGCAGAGCCATAAGGTTCTGTGCTAAACTCATCCACAGAAGTACACCAGTGCTGGATTTGCTGCAAGGGGTGTGACTGAAGCCCAGAAAACCTGGGGGTGTGACTGGTATTGGAGAGAACACTTAAAATGTTACTTAAAAGAGATCTTTCTCCCTTGTACACATTATTTCATTAATTTTCAGACAAAGTTTGGTCAACTAATTATAGTTTGGATTTTGAAATACGTGATTCTCTCTCAGGAAGCAAAGCTAAATGGTGAAATCTCCACATTAAACTGGTGGTGAAGGAGGTCACCTGCCTTTGAGGACACTCGGTTGGTCTTTTATTGTCAAATACTTGTGCTTCCTCTGGTTTGTGCCCCCAATGACTGGCTGTGCACCTACACCCTTGAGAGGCGTGCACAGCAATAACCTTTGTTTTTATTAATGGGCAGAAACAGCCTCATAATCTGTGTGAATCTGTGAGTCCTGAAATAAAGAGCACCAGTTACAAATTAAAAAAATGTGTCCCGCTGTAGGGATCTGTTTGCAGCGCTCTGGTTTTCCAGCATGTATCAGCTGATGGTGATTTATGAGGCATAAATACTTCAGATGGATGGGGGTTTTTTAATAACCAGATCCAGCTTGCAGCTGGCTGCTGAACAAAACTTGCTTTGACTTTTAAAGTGAATCTGAGCTATAGTGGTAAACAGCAAGAAAAGATTTTAGGCCACGTTGTGGAATTAAACTCCAGCCCAGCGGGAGGAACAGCAGAGTCACTGCACTCCAGCACATTCTCAGAGCAAACCACAGCGACCCCGGGAACATCTCAATTTTTATTCATCCCACCCCTACATCAGGCACAGCAGGTGCCCTCAATGCCATTTATTTTTTTAAAAGTTACTGCAGAGGAGAGAGAACAGATCCCAGCCCGATGGCGGCAGCTCTCGACCCTTTCCAGTGCCTAACTTGGGTTCTCAGTATTTTTCCCTCACAAAATCAGTTTCTCTTTGAGCCACCTGCAGCCAACTTTCAGTCCACAACAAGATGTTCACAGGCAGAAAGAGCAGCAGAGCTGGTGGGGCTTTTCTGCAAGTTCCAGCCCTTTGCCAGATGCGTGCAGTGCTTCTCACTTGCCTTGAGGCAAAATCCTGCAGCTCACGGTAAGATGAGCTTAAAAAAACCTGATTATTCTATCAAAGCAGGTAAACTTCATCCTACCAAAAGGCCGTGGAAAACAGCAAGCTTGCAGCAAAAGGGACACGACAAAAAACCAAGTGGTAGTTAGGTTATGTGACAGGTCTGCAGTACAGATAGATACAAATACTTCAGAACTGTAGCACTGGGTCAGGCTGGCTAACTAGGCCGAGGAGCCCCAAGGAGAGCCAAATAATGAACTACACCGAGACGACAGACGAAGAGCAGAAAGAGAGAGAGGGCAGAACCCTCTGCCTTTATTTATATGTTTTTACAAATCACCGTGGATTGGAGGTAGAAATGAACACTTTTTAATTCACTGGTCAAAGTACCTGTCTATCATATTTCTCTACCCAGTATACTGGAATTATAAACATAGGAAGAGCATAGATAATTGCTAAGAAACCATGGGCATGTTTACAGAAAAAGAGTATAAGAAAATGTTACAGAAGGAAAACACTGCAAAACTCAAAACTCAGAGCAACACAGAACCACGTCATTTAACAGTGAAAAACGGCCATTATTTTGTGTTGTTATTAATGAAATTAGGACTCCTGGAAATCTAAAAGATTCTGAAGAAAGCCAAACCTAGAATGTTTAAACACTGTACAGAGAAATTTGTCTAAAATACCTGAAACAAGCACGTTGTCTGTGGACCAAACTCCTCTAACCCTTTATAACTTTCCTGAGGTTATTTAGTGATCAAATGTCTCACTGCTGAAGCCAAGAACTCACTGATTGTTATTAATACCTTATTTACAAAGGGGTGCATGTGAGAGCAGAAAATTTTGGGTTCTATTTCTTCACAGGATGTGCCATGTAGCCCAAATGCAGTGCTACCTGTCAGTGACACAGACGAGGCAGAGCATTCATTCCTTGGAAATCCACGTGAGGAACTTGCAATGAGCTCTGAAACCAGGCAAGGGTCTCAACACAGCACATAAAAGTGAAATAATTTTGCGTTTTAAGAAGGATTCAAAGGATGTTGAACAAAGCTGTCTTCTATTTCATAGTTCTGATATAAAATCAGGAACACCTTGGCAGACAATTTTCATTTGGGTATTAGTTACACTCAGATTTGTCACAGGACATAAAACTGGTGTGGGCTGAGATCCACTGAGATCAGATATTAAGACTTGTCTGGATGAACAACATTTCCAATTTTCCATTCCCTGAGTCTGTAGATGACCGGATGCTTAAGCAAAAACTGCTGGCCAGAGAAGCACTAAAACCCAGCCTGACATGACACCAGGGCAGCTTTTTATTCCTCAGCAATTACAGTCCACTAAACAACCTAGGCATTCTTTCAAACATATAAGTGAAGGGCTACTTTAGCTCTTTCCTCTACTGTCTTTACTTCTGTCACTACTTTTTTCTTTTACCACTTCTTTTCCTGCTGGTTTGACTATTTAAATCTAGGTCACAATGGGGAAAAGCCCTTATTTCCCTTCCTGTCCTGCACACACATTCTCTGTGCGTGGTGTGACCTGTGCTGCACACCCAGAGGCAGTGCACAGCCCTCGGCTGTAGATTCAGCTCGAGAGAAACTCCAAAGTCATGGAGGGTTTTGTAAAAAAAAAAAAACAGAGTCAAGACTGAGAACATTTTGCTTGTTCTGTACATGTCTGCACAGATGCACGTGGCAATGGGAATTTCCCATTTTCACTGGATTTGGCTGCTATTCCACATTGCTGATGGTCTCTTTCCTGAGTAGCTGTTGGTGCTCTGATGGACAAAGGAAACTTCAGAGAACAAAACTCCAAAGGAATTACAAATCTCAATCGGCAAGATGCAGCCATGCACATCTTAATTGCCCTGGATATCATACTTAAAACATTGACAAAAGCCAATCGTTAATGCTTCTGTTTAGTTACTGTGCAGGTGCCTACAATTGGCTCCTGATTGTGCCTAATTAAACAGTTCCAAACATTAATGCACCAGCGAGTTCCAGCCGCTGCTGTTTAATGAAGTTGTGTCAAATATTTCACCTGGGAATTTTTTGGGGGGTGAATGTATGTGCTTGGGGCCACCTGCTGGAGCAGAACCACAGTGCACGGAACGTGCTGCTGCCCATCCCGGGGCGCAGACACACCTGGACATTCCCGGATATCCCGGATATGCGGATATCCCATCCCTACGGGACAGCCATCCCTGCTGCTCTCCTTTATGGACACACCTGGACATTCCCGGATATCCAGATATCCCATCCCGGGGTGCAGACACCTGGTCATTCCTGGATATCCTGGATATCCCGGGTATCCCGGGCATCCCATCCCGCCAGGACAACCAGCCCTGCTGCTCTTCTTTACGGATACACTTGGCCATTCCCGGGCATCCTGGATATCCCAGTCATCTGGACATCCCATCCCGCCAGGACAGCCAGCACTGCTGCTCTCCTTTATGGACACTGGCCATTCCCAGATATCCTGGATATCCCATCCCTCCAGAACAGTCAGCACTGCTGCTCTTCTTTATGGACACTGGCCATTCCCGGATATCCCGGTCATCCCAGCTATCCCATCCCTACGGGACAGGCAGCTTGTGTGCTCTCCTTCATGGATACACTTGGCCATTCCTGGATATCTGGATATCCTGGACATCCCATCCCTGTGGGACAGGCAGCTCTGTGTGCTCTCCTTTATGAACACGCCTGGCCATTCCCAGACATCCTGGATATCCCAGAAATCCCATACCTACACGACAGCCAGTCCTGCTGCTCTCCCTTATGAACACAAATGCTATTCCCAGATATCCCGGATACCCCAATCCCTACAGGACAGCCAGCTCTGTGCGCTGTCCTTTACGGACACACCTGGCCATTCCCGGACATCCTGGATATCCCGGGCATCCCATCCCTACATCCTGGACATCCCAGACATCCCATCCCTGCAGGACAGCCAGCCCTGCTGCTCTCCTTTACGGATGCGCCTGGCCATTGCTGGACATCCCAGATACCCTGGGCATCCCTCCTCTGCGTGCCCTCCTCTATCTGCTGTCCACGGAATTTCTCTACTGCCCCCTGACTTGCTCCAAAATGCATCCTTTATAACTCATCTACACCAAGAATTGACAGGGCCATATTTTCAGCCAGCACACTGCCCCTAATAATCAGCATCTTGGGGGAAGTTGATCAGTCTAAACAATTAAATTCACGTACACGTGGAGCTGATATGCATTATTTATGAGCCAATTGACATTTGCAGCGCGGGGGGTTTTAGTGCTCGATACACTGTGTACATTGTTATGGGGTTACAGTTGTAAAAGTATTCATGCTCCCATAATAAACTTGTGATGGATTCAAGTCTTTAACCTTTACAATATTTAGTGCTCGTGTGCAGTATTTAGCAGGAGACTGTGGCTTAAAGCAGACATCTGCTATCTTTAATCCTGAGTAACACTTCCTGCCAAGAATGGCCTTATTGGCTTCAATGAAATGGTTGTGTAATTACTTTTTCTCTTTTTCTTTTTCTTTTTTTTTTTTTTTTTGGTCTTCTAAATGTAGTAGAAACTTGCCAGCCATTGCTGCAGCCATTTCAAATTACTCTTGGCCTGAAAGGGAGCATAATGATGCACGATAATTAAACAGAAGAGGTAAATGGAAGAACACGCTCTACATGAGCAGAGCAAAACAAAATCAAATGGCCAATTGTCCTGGGCAGGAGGGAGCTGCAAAACAAACACTCCAAGGTTTGAGCGCGGCCTTATGGTTTCGTTCTGGGTAACAGGAAGGGACTGTTTGTCTGTGTTTCTCTCGGATTCCTGGAAACCCCCAGCCACTTCCCCTGGATTCTGGGTAATAAAGGAGCCAGCATTTCAAAGCTGCTCTCAGCAGGAGTTTGTTCTAACCCAAATTTATTGGAAATAGCCCCAGGAAGGGTAAAGCAGGGTGACACAGGGTTTTAATGCAGTTTCAGCCTGCGTTCCCCTTTGAGCATTCCTTTCGGTGCTCTGCCTCGGGAATCCCAGAGCGACTGCCCAGGCTCTGCCTCCCCTGCCCTGGCAGAACTGAGCTCTGGTGCCTGTGCTCCCTGCAGTGCTACCTGAGGGCTTCCAGAGCTACGTGCTGGCGTTTCCCAGCAGGAATCCTGGCTTGCTGCTGTGCTGGGAGCTGCTGATTGTGTCAGTGATCTGTAGGAGGAGAAAACCAGGATTTTCTGCTCCATGGGAATGAGACCCGTTTCTAAGCTGTAGCTGTGAGCGACTGCAAAGCGATTTCCAAACACCAGGGACCTAATTCCTCTTTAAATTCTGTGATGTTCTGAGATTGGGCGCATTGTGGCAAAAGGAGCAATTTACTTTTTCTTCACATCAATTGCATGCTGCAGTGCTGGTCAATAACTGCAGAAGTGGAAGGCCCCTTAATTCCACGGTTAATTGGGATACATTGATGATGTTTTGTCAGACACAGCACAGGTCAGAGAAACATCCTGATTTAGTATCAGTTTCCCACTGAAGGCAAGTTAAAATCAGCCATGAACACTTCGGGCTGTTTGGAACTGAGGTGGCAAAACTTTCTTCCCCAGCTTGAGCCCCAGAATTCATTCTTTGCAGGTCTTATTAAGCCATAACTTATGTGGTTATTTAAATACCAAAGTCATTTCTGTCTGGCCCAGCTAGCGTGATGTAGACTGCTGTCAAATGAAGATACTGGGTTTAATTTGTATGGTTTTCAGTACATAATAGAGGATATATTTTACCAGTGCTCAAGAAGAAGGACAGAGTAAGCACTGAGGAGCATTAGCTTCTGGATGCCTGGAAAACGCATTCACAATTGCATTATTGGTTGGAAGAGAGGCTGGGAAAGATGGGCTTGGTGCTTATTTTTGCACTATGACAGCCTCGCTTTCTTTGCCTTCTATATTATCTGTATTTAAAAAACCAGCAGCTCTGTACCTTGAGCAGGCCAAGGAGCTGATTGGGTCCGTGTGTGTTACTGCTAAATTTGCACATCTCGCTGCAGTTCCTCAAAGTAAAGACTGATAATTAATTAAAGGGTGATCAAACCCCAGTTTACACCATCAAGCAGTCAGAGTTCCAGGCCAGTCAGGTCATTAATGCTGCCCAGCAGAGAGGGTGTCCAGAGTTCCTGGAATAATCCCACAGCTCTGGACAAGGGCAGGTCCAGGGGCTGGCAAATCCAAACACCCTTCTCCAGGTGAGCCAGAGACTGCTGATCTTATCAAAGTGGAAAATTATAACAGCTGCTGATAACAAGGAAATCAAATCACAGGCAGCTGATTGAGGTTAGCTCCCCCAGCCCGGTGCCATCAGCCTGGATGCTGGTCACTGGTTGTGCCACCAATATTTATATTTCATTTTATGAGGCGACTTTATCTCCTCTCAGAAGGAGAAATAAGAAATTTCTGTTACTGGGCAGCTTTCCCTGGGAAAGCCAAAGGCAAATATGAAATATTTATTTGACTTTTTAAACACATTATGCAGTTTTCTGCGTTGGTTTGTAAATAGAGATAATTGAACAAACTCGAGCAAAATCAGTTCATGCATATTTTACTTTTTAAAACTGCAGACCGGTTTTAATCAGCTGGCTGTAAATAATGAGCTTTTATACAGTTTGGGGGTAGGAAGGGACGCTGTTCAGCATTACACTGCACCAGCACTGCTGTGTGTAAATATTGAACTGCAGGAGTACTTTTAGCAAAATGCTGCCTTTCTGCTGTGTGAGTACCCACAGAAGGATCCCGTTGTGGATTCAGCCACAAATCCCCCGGTTTTGAAAAGGATATCGACTCAAACTGAATGAACTTGTGCAATTCCTACAGAATTCCATCCTGGCCGAAATGAGTTCTGTGCATTTATCATGATCACTGTGGAGTCAGGAGCAATAATGATTGGCTAATTATGGCTGGGGTTTGGGGAAGAACCTGATATTTCTGTGAGTGCTGAGTTTCTGCAGGCAGACAGAACAGGGCAGCTCTGTTGGCAGTTCAGCCCTCAGACAGAATGGGCTTTGTGCTGGAGCTCCCGAGGCTTTGAGGGGAAGACTGGACACGTTCTGGGCTCTGATTTGTTCCAGAGGGGACACTGAGCTCAGCCTCAGTGGCTCTGGGCTGCAGGACAGCAGCAGAGTGTCACCAGAGCAGAGTTAGAGGCTCTGAATGTGTTAAAGGCCCTGAAATTGCCAAGTTATACATGAGCTAAAATGCTTCCAACTCTTCAGGAAGGTGTTTAATTAAGCACACTGAAAAACCCCTGTGTAAGGAATAAAGCTCTTTTTTTTTTCCCCCATTAGGTTGACTTCACTGATTATTCCGATATATTTTTTCCATTTCTTACTGAATTTTTTATTTCAAAGAACAGTACAAGTAAAAGAGAGTTGCTACTTCTAGAGAAAAACATGAGAAAACCCAATATCTTCGAGTGTCTATTTATACATTTTTTTCTTGAATAATTCATCCTTCTTTGGTCCCCAGTGCAGTTAATGATAATTTTTGAATGTGGTGAGTAATTGGTTTTGCTAGATTGGTGTTGGATATGACAAAAAAAGCAAAAACAAGAGAATTCATGAACACATCTGATTACTTTCTAAGTGTTAAAATTTTTAAAAGAATTCCCTTTTCTCAGGGTCCTCAATCTCCTCATTTTGTCTTCCAGTCTTGTAATTTTGGACTCTTAGAATTCATATTCTCGTCTCTTGCTTTCTGCTAGTAGAAAATACTGAGTATTTCCTAAACAGTGGACGTGAACTAGCCATTATTTATATATAGCAAAATAGAAGGTTGACTTTAGTAAAATAACGAAAAAAGTACATTTTTTTTTAGCTGGTTCCAAAACTTTGTTGTGATGTGAGGGTATGGATATTTGTTTTTAATGGAGAGCTGCAGTTTGACAAGCTGCTCATGGGCACACCACTGAATCATCCACAGACTCTGAAGTACCGGAATGTTTCCACCTATTAGTGCAGTTTTATGACATAAAAATTGTAAATTTTAATTTTTGTGGTAGTTTAATTGGTGACTTTTGGAGAAGGGCAGTAAGATCTGAGTTTACAAGGTTTAAATGTAAATGTACATAAATAAAGCTTAATCTCAGCTTGCTTTAAACTGTAAAAATTTAGTGATGGAGCTTTAAACTTGGAAGATAAAGTGATGGAAAGATTTAGCAAATCTTGTAGACCAAATACATCATTTTATAGGTATAAAAAGTGCATTTTTTTTCTGTCTGCAAGTACTCACAGGTCATGAGCACTGGATATTTGCTCAGAGTTTTCCTTTCAGTGAATGAGGACACAATCATTTTCTGCAATTGTATGAGCCTCACAGACATGACAGGAAGAGAAATTTGTACCTTTGGGTTACCAGGGATGATTTGAAGGGGAAGATCTGTGCTGAAAAACTTGAGCTTTCAAAAAAAGAGGGAGTGTGCTGCCTGCTGATCCAAACCATGGAATCATGGAATCATTTAGGCTGGAAAAGTTCATTGAGGCCAACATTTAACCCAGCCCTGCCAGGCCCACCCTAACCCCTGTGTCAGGACGGAAAGGAGTGCACAGCACCAGTTCCTGCACAGCAAAAATAAATTCTTCATTGTGGCACAGAGCTGTGTCTCCTTTTGAATTTCGGTGCCTTTCGAGCCATCCAGAGAATCAGAGCGATATGAAACTCTTGTCAGGAGGATGGAAAAGTGAGGCTACAGCTCCAGGAGTTTTCCTTCTTGACAAGAAAACCTATTACAGCAACTTATCTCGTATCTAGAGACGGCAGAAAGGCTCAGAAAATGTGTGAGCAGCCAGGCTGGTTGTTTCAAGTGTCTGATTCACTGTCTGAAGTGTAAAGTGCCCTGAATAAAGAAATGCCAACAAAAAAAATGCAGAGGAATCAAAATCAGGTATTTCTTCAACAGCTGTAGCTCTGTATGGATGTAAATGATGCACGCAGATAAAAATGGGAGTGAGAGAGGGGGAAAGGCTCAAGTGCAGCTCCTGAGCTGTAAGAGGATGCTGCCATTGTGCTTTGCAGCTTTAATTGTGCTTTTCTAAAGCCCCTCCTGCAGCAGTCTGGCACTTGTGATGTTCAGGAGATCAGGCACAGACAAAACCAGTCCTGTGCACTGTGGGCAGCCTGTTACACCAACACTTTCCAGTATTTACATCGATATTTTAAAATTTAGAATGCTCACTTTACTCAAAATAGGGTTTGTTTTTTTTTTTTTCAAAACAGCTACAAGATGAAAGGGACAAAAAAAATAGAAAGCTCTTTTTCCTTTGAGGAAAATACCGATTTCAAAGGCACACAAAGCCATCACAGCCTCAATGGAGATGAAGATAACAGTTCCTAACCAAAGCCCAAGAACAGCCTAATGATTCTTAGCTTGGAATCATTAAAAGAATTGCATAAATATTAATAGGGTTTGTTATTACAGAATTACAGAATTACAGAATGTCTCCTATACACTACTTTGCATATATATTTATTATGAAAGTGTTAGCTCAAGTTGTTGAATGAATCAAACCTTGCCATGCCTTATGGGAAAGCTACAATTATTTCATTTACTGCTGTTTCCTGCAATGTATTTGCAGTAAAATAACCGCAGTAAACATCATAATATCTGCTATTTAAAAATTGCATTTCGGATTATCTCTGATAGGACAAAGGCAGCAGTGACATTCAGTGCTATTTCAGACCATAATTAAAATCCTTTAGAATTAAAATTCTGCAACAAATCCAAAAGATCTGGGTTCCCTCCCCAGTAACTTGTGTGTCTTCAAAGTAAATCAAGAACCTTTAGGGGAGGCCAAGAACCTCCCAGGGGGATTTTGAGTTCTGGGTCACCTTTCCCAGGCAGAAGTTTGAACTGTGAAACCTGAACAGAAATATCCCCAGATTTTGAAAGTATTTACACCTGCTAAGAAATCTTAGAGCTTAAATAAATTTTTCATTAATTTACATGTCTATTAAATTTAAAACAAAAGTTGTCATTCATAAATATTCAAAGTACAATTTCAGTAAATATAAATGTTTTGCTTTTTAATTCCTCTTTGTTTTAAAGAATAGTTGCAATAACAAGTTGAAGTGTCTCTATCAAAACTGGAAAATGAAAGGTTTCCTTTCAATTAATTACTTCATTGAAAAGAACTAATTTCTGGAAAATCTAGTTTTATTTTCCCTACAAGGCCAAACAGTAGAAACATTTTTTTTTTTCTCCCTCAGGGGAAAAAAAGAAATTATTTTTCACAAAAATATAGACTTTTCCAAAACAGGGGTTCCCCTGTGAACTACCAGCTTCTTCCCAAGGGGCCAGGTCTTGGCATACTCATGGAATAGGGGCAGCTCTTCTGCTCGCACAGCAAATGACCTCAGTCTATAAAGGGAGATTTCAGTGAAATATTCAGCTTTTCCTCCCTTTTTCAACATCCCCCATCTCCTTTTTTTTTTTTAATTTTGCCTTTGTGTGCCAATAACAAAGCTTAGGAGAGGCTGCCCCTGCAAAAGCAGCAGAATTTTGAGTCATGGCACAGTGATAAAACTCTGCAGGCTGTCATGGGATGAGGAGAATAATGTCCCACGGGGAGATGGAGCTGCACAAGCCACATTTCATCCCTGCAAGACGGTGCAATTAAATGTAGGGATCACTCAAACAAATAAAAGTGGGGTGGGAACTTCGTGGGATGCTGAAATGATTTTGTATTTCATAACATCTCTTGAGGAGGAAAAAAAAAATGAGACCGCTCAGGAACTCACAAATTATTCATTTCAGCATCAGGCAAAATTGGAATATCTTGGGGCTAAGGTGCTGTGCTTTCAGCTGGGATTATATCAGAGGAGACTGTGAAAAGGGAAAAACAAGTTCTGTGGTAAAGAGAGGGGATCCCAGCAGAGCAGAGCCTCGGTGTGACATCTGTGTTCATCTCTTTGCTCTTCTGGAGTTCCTGTCATGAGCGATGCCTGAGGGAAGGCTTTGCAAACAGAGCGATATTCCAAACCTCTCTAACATGTCCCATATGGATACAGGTTTAGAGGGAGCTCACCATTCCAGGAGTGAGGTTTGAGTGTTCCATATGGATGTAGGTTTATAGGGAGCATGGCCTTCCAGGGGTAGGGTTTGAGTGTTCCATATGGGTATAGGTTAATAGGGGCCTTCCAGGAGTGGGGTTTGAGTGTTCCATATGGATACAGGTTTATAGGAGTGGGGTTTGAGTGTTCCATATGGATACAGGTTTATAGGAGTGGGGTTTGAGCGTTCCATATGGATAGAGGTTTATAGGAGTGGGGTTTGAGCGTTCCATATGGATAGAGGTTTACAGGGAGCACGGCGTTCCAGGAGTGGGGTTTGAGTGTGAAATGGTGCCGAGCCCTTGGTGTCTGTTTGTGGGTTTGGGGAGTTCTTCCAGGCTGTGTCTAGGCTGGCTCTCTGGACTGGATACATCTGAGGGCAGTCATTAGAGGAGGTTTTAACTTAAAAGCAAAAGATCAATAATTGAGTTTCCAGTTTATGGATTAGATGGGTCTCCCTGTTGGTTTCACCCCAATAAAACTCAGTTTCTGTGCCCTGAGACACAATGGCACCAACCAAAATGTGGTGAAAGAAATGATCTGGAGACTCTCTCAGGAACCTGGTGCTAACACACCCCTGAGGGCACAGCTTGGGGCACTGAGCAGTAAAAGGTTCTGTGTCCATTGAGGCTCCCAGGTTCCCAAACCTCAGGACAATTCATCTCTCCCCTGGAGCACCCAGCAGATTCTCCCTGGAGCTGCCTCGGGCACAATTCACTCCCTTTTGCTGGGACTTGGTGCTTTGCTGACTCCTCCCCAAAAGCAGGCAGGAAACCAGGGAGGGGGATGATGGACAGTCTGACAGAGCTGATTGTTCATTCACAGTCTGCCTCTCTAAATCCCTTTTCCTGTGTTTATCTGTTGACCAAATGAGGGTACAAACGCTAAAATAGATGTCTGAGACACCTGGCGTCATGATTTGAAGGCTGTGAAAAAGAAACGTTTCTCCTCATTTATGTTTGGGCTTCCTATGCTTTGTTTTTACAGTGGTTCACGTCCAAAAGGAGGACACCTTTACTGGTGAGGAGAAGCCAGGAAGCAGACCCAGGGATATTTCAGTGTTCTACACGGGTTAATTCCTATTTTCCATCTAACCTTATGCAAACATCTTGGTTAGTGTCTGGCATTGTACCTATACCAAAAACTGAGCTGAGGAACAAAAGAAGAAGGAGTTCTGAAGGATTTATACAGGTCTTGTTGATCATTAGTTATATAAAAAAATAATAACCCCAGGAATGTTTCTCTGTGATGGCCGGAGACCCGTTTGAGAATGACATAAACAGCAGCTCTCATTATCTCTTCTGCAAAAGGGAAAATCACCCTTGAGTGCAGAGAGAGGTTAAAGGGACGGGTCAGAAGTGGCTCAGGAGACAAGAGGGGATCTTTCCGAGAGGTTCAGCCAAAGCCCTGGGCTCAAGGGTCCAAATCCCTGAAAGAAGATGAGAGCAAATGCTGCTCTAATGAGCTCTGATGCCAATTAGAACTGGCATCCTCTGCCTGGTCATGAAACTGCATGTGGCAGGTGCAAGCAACACGTGGGGGTTTTAAATCATCTGGATTTGTTCCACAAAAAAAACCCAAAAAAACACACCCAACAACAAACCCAAGAAACATCCCTTTGACTTCTTTTTATGAGCTCCACCTCTGGTACCTTCTGCCTAATGATCAGAGTGATAGAGAACATCAGTCCCTGCTGCAGAGAGGAGCACAAACACGCTGTGTTACCGGGCTGATTTATTCCCAGTGTGGAGCAGGAGGGAATGTGGGAAATGCTTCTTCCTCGCCCCGTTAGAGGCTCCAGATTGCAGGAATATTTTCAATATTTACTCAGCGCCTCTTGGCTCAGGGCTGTCGGTGTTTGCAGAGCCAAGCCTCCTGCAGGTATTCACAACTTAATTCCTCACCGAGACCCCTCAGCTCCGTGTCAATGAATGGGCTTTTAAGAGCTTTATACTATTTTAAAAGAGGCCTTTGACTTTTCAAATAGGAATAATTTTTTTAATACACTGAAGAACTCTTTCATTTCACATTCACAGCACTCAGTGAAAGGGGAGGAGGAAAGGTAAGTGGGTGTTTTCTCCTCAGTGTTTCCAACCTTCAACCTGCTTGAAAATGCACCAGTAAATAAAGCAACCTACCTAAAGTGCCTTAAAAGCTGCTAAAACGGGTTTTGTCCCCTCCTGCACTTACCCACACACACTGGAGACATCTCTGTGAAAAAGTCAGCTCACATTTAACAGCAAGTGATACTCCTTTAATGCTCTTTTACAGGTTGGATTCACAGGAAGTTCTGTGAAGTCTCTCCCCCTAGCAACTTCTACTACTTTATAAATTATATTTGCCCAGGCCTACTTCATTTCTGCATTGCACAAGCCCAGAGAAAAACCAGTCTTAAACCTTTGTTTGGGTTTTTTTGCACTACCAAACTGCAGCAGGTCAGAGACTGTACAGCAGTTAATAAGCTAATAAATGCAACATGAAAATCCGCCATGCACTCTATTTATCACTGTTTATAAATCCTATTACAAACAGCACTGAGAGAATAAAAATTCAATCTGTGGTTTTCTCTTCTATGGTGTTGATATAAAAAGGAACAGTCCTAGTCCAGAAACTTTGTGTTTCTATTGACAGGTCAGAGAAGAAATAGGGAAGAACTAATGTGTGATGTCAGGTGTAAAAAGAGGCTTTCTGAAAAGAAGTTTTCATTTAAGTCCTGTTGACTTGCCTAGAAATTGGGATCTTAAACAAACCCTGGCTCTGACCATTTGCCCAAGAATCTGAATTCAGTATTTCACCTTAATTTGGAATTTCATATGTTGTGCTCATTTTCCTTCCCTTTACAATCAGGGTAGAAGAGCAGCATCTTCAAAGAGGAGCCCACCCTGTCTGTTCTTGGTCTATTCAGATTTTGGGATGGGATAAATCTCTTTATGAGATATCTATACGTAGAGATATGATTGAGTATAATGCTGTTCAGGAATATAAAAATAAAGGCAGAAGAACAGAAGTTAATGAAAATATTTTAAGATTTTGCTTCCCATGAGGATTAAAACACTTTCTAATTTTGTCTTTTTTTCTTTAATTATTACTATTTCACTTTTGCTTTGTTTTAAGCTACTCTCACAACATTCATTAGTCAGGCTTAAAAATAATCCTTTTGTGATTATTTAAAAACATGCATGGATTTTATTCAGTCACCTACTCACCTGTCTGGTTTATGCTACGTAGGCTCACAAACTTGGCACCAAGGGTGACATTGCATTTGGAAAAGGCACTTCAAACTCATTTACAATATCTTGACACAGGGTGCAGTCAAGCCTGGAGAATTCTGCTTTGTCACAGATTTCAGCAGATCCCAGACATTTTAAACCTGCAGAGCTGAGTTCACAGATCAGTGGGAATGATGAAATGTTGCTGTAAAAGGAGGAAGAATTCCCAGAGAGAGCTGAAATTCCTTTTGAAGGTTGTAGTTTTTAACACCAGCCAATCTCTGCCCTGGCAGGGACACCACTTCAGTTGGAAATTTCAGGCCATCACAGCTTCTCACAACTTGTTGCTCCATCCCCATTTCTCACCAGGACCTCCAGCTTGACCCAAATCAGCCTCTTCCTCTCAAAATCAACTCAAACAATGGGCAGTGGCACCAGGCAGACTTGTATTTAGTACTCATTTGGAAGGTGTTATTTTATGATCCTTAAATCAGAAGTGAAAAAACCCCCAAAATTAAACATATGGCACTGCCCATCTCCTAGTCCCCTTCTCCAAAAGTTTTAGCTTCCCCTCTGTAAAGGAATTCTTCCATCCTGAGTGGCAGTCATGCTGCTTTCAGAGCTTCCATTCTTGCCTGCCGAAAGCTAAAAATACCTCTGGTCACCAGTGCACCCAAGGTAATCCTATTCATATGGTGATGGTCCTTGAGAAGCCCTTCATTCCCACCTGGCAGTGCCTAAGAGTTACCTCATTCCCTTTGATTCTGCTCCTCCAGAATAAAATCCTTCCCCTTAGTCCTGACAGCATCAAAGTAACAAGGTAAAATGAGCCAACATTCAGGAAGATGAATGGGCAGAATGAGGCATATCCATCTTTCATGAGAGTCACGCTAAAATCCACTCTCCTGTCCCACAGCTACACATAAATTATGCCACTGGTTTAAAAATAATGACATTTTTAAATGCAGAAACTTGGATTCTTTTGCATTCACACCACAGACACCTTTCCTCTCGAGCAGGGGTTGTAGACTCTGCCCTGGAGTGGAAAGGCCCAGGACAGTGCAGTGAGAGGTAGGGGGGCAAGAGAAAGAAATTTATTTGGCTATTTATATGGAATATAAATTTCTGAAGCTTAATTATCAGTATTTGGCTTTGAATTAAAAGGGAAATTTTCTGGTGAAATGTGAGAGGGTCCTGAGCATAAGCCCTAGGAGAGGGGGGCTCAGGACCAGCTCCAGCCCAGTGGAGGGATGTCCCTTCCCCCTGGGAGAGCTCCCAGACCCTGCTGGAACCTCTCCCTGTCCCTGGAAACTCCTTGGTGCTCAGGCCTGCCTTGATCTACAACTCCTTGCTCACTCTGACAAACTTCTCGTGCAGGAAACAACAGCTCCTCTTACAAAAGATGGGAGTACATCATGTAGAAATGCAATCAAGGGCATAGCTCCGAACAAAAATAGATGTAGCACACCCATAACTAACCACAGCCTCTTAACTCTGATAAATCAGCACAGAACCTGGAGCTGAAATACTCTGTAACATTCCCAGAATTACATATTGAACTGTCTAAAGGCTCCAAATGGGTTTTTCCTGCTCCTCACATATTGGCTTCCCCAGCAGCAGCTCAGACCTGCAATGCTGCAGAAATCGATAATTTTCCATGTGTGAGTTTCTGTTCATCCCTGCCCTGTCAGGGAGTGAGGATCTCCCAGGAAACACCGGGATCCCACAAAAAGGAGCGCAGGTGAGGAATTATTGAAAGCAACTATTAATATCTACAGAATTAATAATATATGCTGAGGCAAAGTCTCATTATTTTTCAAGCCTCTTTTCTGTAACTTGACTCATTGCTCTTTGCATGCAAAATTAAACTCAGAGAAACTACATTATCATCACCTAAATATTGTTTTCACAAACCCAAATGTTAACTCACTTTTTTTTTTCTGGTACTTCAGACTAATTCCATGGAATCCACTGTATCAGGAGTCATTTATTTTTAATAATCCACCAGGATTTTGAACAACAAAAAAGTTTTAGATAAAGATGTGGGGGGAAAAAAGGAAGTACATTTGGAGAATTTACATTTGAAAGGTAAAAAGGAATGAAAGATGAGACAGGGAAACCATGACAGTCACTCTAAATTCCTTTATGGTGTGCAGGAAATGCTGTTGTAGGGATGGGTCCCTGAGAGTAGTGAGGAGGTACAAAGAAGAGGGGAAGAGGGAGGATGTCAGCAGGTGACAAGGCTGAAGGATTACAGGTTTGCTAACAGTGACATAAAAGCTGTTTACTCTGTCACACACAGCTCTGGAAGCAGGACTAGGTGACATCTGTCCAGAGCAGCCCTTTTGGCTCTTTGTGGGGAGAGAATCCTCCCAGGAAACTGCCACCACTCTGAGTTTCAGCATTCGGTGAGGATCCCAGGAAATGAAGTTTCCTAAGGGATTAAATGATGTAGGTACTGGATCAGCAGATAAAGAAACATATTCAGAACTGTATGTGCAGGTACAGCAGGGCAGGGAGGAAGTTCTCATATCTGAAACCACATTTGGATTAGATTTTCCCTTCAAATGACCTCACAACCTCTGCTTTCAAGAGTGTGCACAGCCCAGAAATTCTTCTAAGCTGCTCTCTCGTACCCAGGTGCACATAAGGCCCTGTGATGTGACGACCACAGGCCTGTGAGCCAAGGCGATGTTTTAAAGAAAGCAACATTCAAAGGCTCAAAAACCATCTCAGAGACAACAAGGGGCCAATCTAAACTTCCTCTGCTGATGCCTGAAGGGCTGGTACAAATAAGAGGCAGCCCCAGCAGCGCAGGGCAAAGGGCTTTCCCTTGGTTTAATGGGATCCCAGGGGCACAACTCGCCCCAGGTGGGAACAGCCGAGCAGCACCCCCGGGTACAACGCGGATCCAATGGGATGGAGCTCAGCAATGAGCAGATCGACCTCAAATCCCCAATCAGGAACTGAACAAATGAGGGAACTGTCCCCCATTCTAATGACCCACCCCCGAGTGAGACTCCAGCCGAGTTTAACAAACCTGTTCCAGAGAGGAGGCTCCGGGCAAGGCTGGAGCCTCTGGTTTGGAGACACTCGGGATGTTTCGTCTGCTCCCCTCAGAGAAGCCCCAAGCTGAGCTCAATCTCAGCCTCCAAGGGTTCTCCACATGTAGGGCTGAGGGACAGGGAGTGTTTGTGAAGGGTACAAGGAAAGGGAAAGGGGATAAAAATGTATAAAAAGGGTATGAAAAGACAAAAAACCATCAGGCATCACTGTCACCAAAAGGGACCATCCCATCCTTCCTCCTGGTCCTGCCTCCACATAACTCTCCTGGAGTCATTGCTGGTGCTTTGTGGCCCACGGGGCACCTTCAGGAATTTCACTGTTCCAGTGAAAAGGAACCATTTGATTTTTGGAGGCTGCATTTCTGGTTTGAAGGGACACGCAGAGCTGCCTGAATACTGATGCTGCCTCAGAGGAGCAGGAGGGAACTCGCAGCTGGAGGAGGTCAAGCTAAACACCCCTTTAGACAGAGAACCCAGCTATGAAACTGCACCTGACAGTCTCAAAAATGCCTTTATTCTGAGTAGTACAGCTTTGAAATGTTGTGCACAGCAATTTCACATCCACGGAAAATGCCAGCTAAATAATTTCTGAAGAACAAGAGATTTTAACACAGAGGTGAAATCATGACACCTTTCATTAAAGGAGTGATAAGATACCCTGACCTGATCACCTCGCATCAGAGCCAGGCACAAAACTTACAGCTCCATATTCAAATTCAGGAAGCATTTAAATTTTTATGTAATTTGTTTGCTGTTAAAAATGTCATGAAAATGGGTAATATTTGATGGACATATTAGCTGATTTTGTTGGTGCAACAGCTGTGCAAACTCCCTGTGGGATGATCAAAATAAACAAATGTAAGCACCACTCTAATTTCCTAAAGTGCAGTGAAAAAAATTACAAATAATATCTGAAAGAAAATCTTTGCTTCCCAGCCTTAACTATGCTGTGGACAAAGAAAAATATGATAATTGCTGCAGCACGCTCGAGATTTCTGTAGTCTGAGAACAGCTTTGAAACACCACTTTTATGCTATCAAAGGAAATGTTTAACGTCAGCTTTCTTTGTTATTGTAAGCACAAAGTGCTTTGGTCCCTGGGTTTCATAACAAGCCGGCTTTGGTTTTATCTGATGGGTTTTTTTCAGTAGCTAAATTACAAATTGATAAAGCTATGAACTTGCTTTCTGGGCTGTTATGGTGAACCTCAAAAATAAATTAATACATTCAGCACCGTGGAGTTCCAGGCTGCTCCACCTTGCTGTTGCTCAAATGAAAGTACAGAAGTTTATGCAGCCAGCTTGGCCCTCAGTAACACCTCAATAATATAATTTTGTCAGTGAGATACAAGCAGTGCTGTAGAATAATCCCAAAAGTTAATCCCACAGCCAAAATTCACTGGTCACATTCCAGGAGAATATTCTGTATTCTGCATATGAAGCAAACAGCACACAAGAGTAGAACCACACATAATTTAATGTATATAAAGTAACTGGAATTTTTTTATTAACAAGCTGCAGAGTTTAATAAAGATGTATTCAAGGCCTTATTATTTTAAACACAAATTAATATAGAATGCAGATTTAGTTTGTTGTAATCAAAGTTCACAAAGAAATAAATGAGATCCAATATCAGAAAGGACGAGGTTTATTAGAGCAATCAAATTGAAAGCATAAAGCATAATCCAATGAATCTGGCTATAGCTTTTCTGTATTTTCACACAACAATGTGTACAGAAAATATTTTTTGAAAGGTCAACCAAATAAAACCCTTTTAATCTCTTCAGTTGGGAACTCATTGCACTGCTCTAACAGACAGATGAATACCAGAATTTAGAGTTAATCAAGTCCTTGAAATGCATCAGCTCTGATAATTTTGCCAGTATTTGCCTGTTCCTGCTTCGAAAAATCCCTCTGTACCTTCTGATATAATTTTTCTTCAGCTCAAATTAATGATCGGCTCCACAAAGATTTTCTTGTAGCATGCACTTGTAGAGTGGCTACAGATCTCCTTGAATCAAGATAAAAGTTTTACAGAACCTGTTCCCAAGCTGCAAATTCTTTTGGGAACGGCAGAGTCAGGGATATCACAGCAGCTAAGCAGGGCAGGCAGATCTCCCAGTTACTGCAATCAGATCTGCACATCTGGATTTGTAGCATCAAAGCAAAGCACCCAAGGAGAGACAGCAAATCAAGAAGTGCTCCAGTCTCTGTGATGTGCAATAAGTTACCTTTTCATAATCTCAGTAAAGATTTCTCTTTTGAATTAAGTGCTGCTTGGGCTGAGTGGCTGGAATTCAAGATCAAGTGTGCTGGGCCCCAGTGGACAGTGATAAATTATATTCCAGAGGTGAGGGAGACAAACCTCTGCCCCTTCCCATCATATTCAGTCTCAGGTCTGCCTATAAAGAGGGCAATAAACAAACAAAACAGCCAGGAAAGCAGGGGCCCATGCACCGACGAGCACCTCAGCGTTTCAGCGTGGTGCTAACAGGGTGAATGCAAATTCTTGTCCTTTTTCCAGGGGAATTAGAGGAATAGTTTCCCTCCAAGACAATATTTTGACAGAATTCCCTTAGGAGGATCCTTCAGCAGCAGGATTTGTGGCTTTCTGTCCACTGGCAATCTGTGACTTCCCATGTGCAGGGTCCCCAGCTTGGCTGGGAGCTGGGCATTGCACCTGAAAGCTGAGCTGGCTCTATTTATCAGCTCAGTCATTGCCTCAGACTTCCCTGGCAACTCCTGCAGCTCTGCAGTTCATCTTTCCAAGTACCTTTGTCCCTCTGGGTCCCATCTGGTTCAGAATTTATTGATTTTCTATGAAAGTTTTGACTTAGCTCCTCACAGAACAGAGCAGATAATCAAAAATCTCTCTTGATTTCCTGCTAACACACACGTGTCTTCTTCCAACCTCAATTTCCATTAATCTGGCAATTCATCTCACCAGTTCTGCTACTTCTTCATTCCAAACACTCTCCATGTAGTCCCTGCTTTTCTTCAGAAACTGCCTCACCGTAATTTAATTTTAGGTTTGAGGGGATTTTGTTTGGCAGCCTTGATTTGATGATTCCAATTTTTTTTATCTGCAGTTTTGTCTCATCCCAGGCCCTGTTAGAAGGATTCCCACCTACAATGTGAATTTTAACATCTGATTATCCTGCTGACTGTTCCATTTTCATCTGAGTGTTTTCAACTTGATCCTTATGCTCTGCAACACAGCAGAATTCTATATTTAAATGTGTCTCAATGCCCTTTCACATCTCGGGGTAAACTTTACCACCTTTTATTTTTGTACTTCTCTCTTTTTGACTGGCTTGTCAGTACCACTACAGAGGCTGTCAGGACCCACACAAAGCACGTGTGTTTTGTGAATTAATATTTATAAAGACAGGCAGTGGGATGTGATTTCCATGAGAAAGGTTTCACGCTAAACACAAAATGTTTTTGAGTTAAATTGTTCATCAACAAAGAGCTAATGCATCAGGGAATGACCTTTTCTTGCTCATCTGTACCATCAGTCTTAATTTAGAAACCCAGCAATGCCCTTAAACAGGATAATTATGAAGTTAAGCTCACACATAAATCTTCAGTGTAAAAATTAGGCATATGGGCTGAGGGATATTTTAGCTTTTGGTTTTCGTTCCATAGCATTTTGCCAGGCTAACAAGAAGGAACTGGGGAACAGCTTGTAAATTCAGGGGGAGTCATCCTGAGTCCCTTCGTGAATTCAAATCAGGGCCACAAAATCCAGGGCAGAAATACCTCACATTATTTCCTTAATTCTTCAAAAATCTGAGGGTTTGGTGCAGTCTCATTGCCTGTTCTCATACTGTGGAGGGCCTGGTCTGAAGTGTCATGGCCGTGTGTGAGTGACCCCAGCTGCCACCTCCTTTTCTGGGACTCCTGTGTCCATCCTTAAGGAGAAAATTCTGATTATGCTTTCCTACAGGAACACACTTTCCTGAGAGAGGGCATCCAGGAGCAAATAAGGCTTCTTAAATAGCATAAAAATGTTGTAGCCTTTGGTGTTTCTGCCCTGCAAGGAGGAGTTGTTGCTTCTGAAGCAGCTCCTGAAATACTCATTACACCTGAAAAAGCCCTTCACCAGGGACACTGAGGCTGGGAGTCCCTGCAAGTCAAACACTGTCACCGGAGGGTCTTGCCCTCCCTCCATCCCTCCCAGCTGCCCAGTATTTATTCAGTGATTCCCATTCTCCTGTCTCTGCCTTTTCTTCTCATCCAAAAGGATCTGTCCACCCCTTTGTGATCAGATTCAGAAACCATCCCAGAGGTGGTGTGTCAGCTACAGGCACAGCGTTTTCACACCTGGATATTGCTGCAGCTTTTTCCTTCAGCTGCCTCTTTCCTCAGTGAGCCTGAAGAAGTTTGTTCATCCCTCACAGACCCTGAGCTGCTTCCAGAGCACTGGACAAGTGTCACTTTTAGAGTAACTCGGAGCTGATGCCTTTGTAATTGCTTTTCACAGCAGAAACTTGCTCCTTTTATCCCAGAAAGTGTGATATCCCTCCTCCCCAGCCGAGCCAGTGACACCGACACCATCACACTGCCACTGATGGTCGAACCAGTGACACCAACACCATCACACTGCCACTGATTGTCAAACCAGTGACACCAACACCATCACACTGCCACTGATTGTCAAACCAGTGACACCAGTACCATCACACTGCCACTGATTGTCAAACCAGTGACACCAGTACCATCACACTGCCACTGATGGGCGAACCAGTGACACCAACACCATCACACTGCCACTGATCGTCGAACCAGTGACACCAACACCGTCACACTGCCACTGATTGTCAAACCAGTGACACCAACACCATCACACTGCCACTGATTGTCGAACCAGTGACACCAACACCGTCACACTGCCACTAAATGTCGAGTTCCTGTGATTGGGAGAGGCTACAGCCCATAAGAGAACACAACCACAGGTACCCTTCATTAACTCATTAATGCAAATCTCATCAGATTCACAGAGAGTTCATGTTCCACCTGCAAGGGGAGCTGACTGTGCTGTCCTGCCCAGGTCTGCGCCCTGCCCCTTCCAGGCTGCAGATTGAATCAGCGAAAATAAATTACTCAGGAACCAGCTCAAAAATGGATCCATTTCATTGTTTCAGCAAGTTCATAAGTTTTTCCCCCAACAGCCCCATCTCTCACAGAGACACTAACTGTGATGGAACAGGCTCAATCATTCATATCTTTATGGGATGGGCAGGCTCATCACCGTGTGAGATGGGTGAAACAGGGGAGCTGTGGAATCCGTGAAGGGTCATCCGTCATAATGTGCTGGGTAACCTTCACAGGCACGCCGAAATGTCTTTGATTAAGGGCTTTCCTTCCATGACTTGTGATAAATGCTGGGATATTGATTTTCAGAAGCTGGTTACTGAAGGCAGAACATATTCCAAAACAGGAACTGAACAGTAGCTAGAGAGATAAAATTTCAAGCTTTCAAAGAAAGAAAAAAATTAAAAAATTGCCCGCAAGGGAGAAGAAAAGAGAGTTAGTTGTAGCAATGTCATTATAAGAAGGTTGTAAATGCCTTGGAGGGAAAAGGTACTTTATTTTAAGATTACTAAATTAAGCAAAGGATGTAAGAGGAAAATGTCTTTAGTATTGAACTCTGTGGATTTCCTACAGCCCATAATATAAATAGGGACCCAGTCTGCTATAAAAATATACCTGCTACAAGTATGGCATTTCTTCCCTCTGACTCGGTGCAGCAAGTGTCTGTGGCACCATCTAATACAACGAGCTGTTTGCTGAAGATTCACACTTTTAAAAGGAGCCCTCTAGGTATGTGTGGAAAAGTTCCACAGTCTGATTGTTGGATTCTCCTTTTCCTCCAGGAGTTCCACTGTCTCATTGCTGGTTTCTCCTTTCACTCCAGAAACAGAGGGATCCTGAGTGCTGACAGTCATTGTATTCAGAAAATAAACTGACTGACTTAAACTAAACAGAACACAGACACACACTGAGATTGCAGGAAAACAAGGGCTTGGGACCTGAAATGCTGCTTTAAAAATACCCAAAAGGTTTATATTCCGTTTCTTTGCCCAAAATTCTGTGCATTGCTTTGTATTTTTTACAGAAAACAGGGAATAAGCACTGATAGAAACCAGCTACATTTGGCATAACTTCTCCTCTCCTGCATCTTGCAGAAAACCGAGGTGAGATTTCACATGACATTGATCCCAAAATCAGAGGGGACCTGTTTTGCTAAAGCCTCATGCAGAGCCCAGTGACACCAACAGAAAGATTTCTTTTGGTTTTGACAAGTTTTGTATTTTCATCTCCAACGTATCCATAGAGACATCTTGTCTTCCTCGTCTGGCAGGTGCTGGCTCAAGAAACAGCTTCAACATTACTACTATTTAAATATCCGAGAAACCTATTCCCACACGAGTTCCAAAATTTCAGAGTTATTCATTCCAAATAAACTCCGACTGGCTCTTTCTGGTACCAATTCTAACTGTTGGGTCTTATGCAATAAATTAAATTTCTCATTTCTTGTCATTACAATGGCTTTCTTTTTTATTTTCTGTTCATTAGGTATATATTGTTTAGAAGATATTGTTTAGAAGATAACACTTCAATCTTTCCCCCTTTCTAACAGTTCAGTCATGCTTATCCAGTACAAAGTTGATTTAATTTCTTAGCAAGGGCCGCAGGGAAATTGAAGAGGTGCTGTTCATTATCCTGCCTTGTAATTATGTCTCTAACTCTGCTTTCTGAAACAGCTCTTGGATGCCTCTGGTTCGGGGGCTGGCTGGAATCTGGTCAGTGTCTCGTTACCTGGCAGATTTTTAAACTGCTGAAACAGAGAAACCAGCCCAGCCTGGGGACCACTCACGGTGTGTGCAGGGATTCCAAGCAGGAAAAGGTGTGAGGCAGTGCAGTCAGTGGTGTACAAATTCCAGGGTGAGTTTGGTTTTTTTCAACTTTGTGATGTTATTCCAGCACAGAGCAATCCATATAGACTCAGCCACTTTCAATAAAACTGCTTAACCCCAGTGCATCCAGCACAATGACTTGATCATATTGCTAATGTATGAATTTTGTAACAGCTTTGAAAGAGCTGATGACTGACTGGCTTATTTTGTGGTGTATGAGGGACACTGAGGTATTTTTCTTAAACTGGCACAAATTCCCACTCTTCCCTTTGACCATAACCCCTTGGAAAAGGGTTCTATTCCCAACTGAGGAGCAAATCCAGCCTAGAGGAGTGCACAGGGCACAGACTCCTGAGCTCTGCAGAGCTGCATAAGGAGCTGACAAGCGTTAGCAGCAGAACCCCCTTGGTGTAAGAAAGAGCTCCCTGCTGCCCAGGGGACTTAAAAAAAGAGATAAGGAAACTCCCAAGGGACAGAAAATCTGACCTCCTGATCTTCCTCCTCCTGGGCTGGTGAGGAATCCTCCTGGGCAATGCCGGGAGGGTCCTGAGAAATAACTTCAGCCTGGCACCCCTGGAGTCTCCTCTTGCCGTGACTCAGATCAGATCACTGCCAGTTTTTCTGTTTTCCAAAGAATTGTCTTTGCTCTCTAGATCTGTACAACCTGTGCAGTGCTGAAAACGGGGAAGGAGGCAGGGGTTGGTCAGCCCTCACATTTTTCTTGAAGCAGTCATCAAAACTGGCATTTATTTGTCTCCCCTTGTGCTACTTTCTGTAACGGCAAACCTTCAGCCATCAGAACCTGGGCTGAAAACAATATTCCACTCTGCCCCGAGGTGAATTTGTCAGATTAATGCCACCTATAAAAGAAATAGTAGCTCTTTAAATTACTGACTCCAGGCTCTGTACAGAATGCAGCTCCCCAAGCTGCTGAGTTCTGGAGGCTGTTGGTGTAGAATAAATGGTCGGTGCAGGTAGGACCTGCTTGGATTAGCAGACTGTCTGCAACTGCTTCAGTAATCAATAAGTAACAGCATTTCACTTATGTTTTCTCCTCTACCTCATCTGACCCAAACTCTCTGACATCAGGACACTCTGGGTTAAAGAACAGAGTGAATTAAGTATCTTTCATTTTTTTCACCCTGCTGGAGCTACTCCGCTCCATATTTGATTCAATATTCCCTCTGTCTCTGGGATACATCTCAGACTCAAACCTCTGCCTTGCCCTGAGAGCACTCCAACCTGTAGGCTGCAAACTTAATTGTGGATATCTTCATTTCATTCCGTATCAGCGAGTACTTAATTAATTTTACAAACCCCTGCAGCTACTTCAAAGTTCTCTGCAATGATTACCTATAACCCTCTGAGAGCACTTTCCCAGAATATAAGAAAAGTGGTTTAGACCCTTTTCCACAGGAATTAGAAGAAGATTTTCTCTCATACCTCAAAGAAGCGTTTTAAGAAATATGCCCCATAAAGCAAAGGCCCCTTTACACACCTTGATGAGTAAACTACACAGAAAAAGAATTCCTTAAGTGTTCAGTCATGAATGCTGAAAAATTAATGTTCATCAAAGAAAACAATTCAGTAAAAGCAAAGCTTGATGAAGGACACTGAGTAAAACAGTGGGATGGAAGGAACAGAAATAATGTGAGTACCCTGTTCAGTCCCTCCAGGCTTCTTGCCTCTGGCTAGAACTCATCACCGTTTCCCTGGGACTGTCCTTGCTCTCCTGTTCTTGCCAAAATCCATACTCACAGTTTCACCCCGCTGTTAATATATTTGAATTTAATGCTGAGAGCCCTACAATGGGATAATGTGGTACATTACTCAAGTGCTTTTGGAAAGGTATTGCTATGAATCTACCGGCAGCAGTAGCTGCAAGTTTTTCATGTACTTTTTTGAGAGAACAATGAAGAGTCTGCATGAACAGCTTCAAGGTGAAGCAGTTCACCATCCTCACCAGATTTTCAGCTATTTGCACTTTAAAAGGATCTTCAAGCTGAGAGAATTAAAAACTCATCCTTCTGCCTATGAAAGGCTGACAGGAAATTATATTCTCCTAATGAAATAGTTTTCATTCCGTGTCAGAAGGTGCCGTGCTATGCTAAGAACCACTCTCTAACCACTAAAAATGGAGGTTTCTCCCTAAGTCTGAGTGGGATTTTTACTCCTGAGGTGTGGAGCAAAGGAGTTTCAGATCCTTTTGTGGCCAATGCCAGGAAAAGGTGCTGGAGGAGCTCCTGCCACCCTGGGTGATGAAACACCTTCACCAGCACTCCTGGCTTTGGGGAGCTCGAGGGAAGAATCTGCTGACATTTGGAGAAGAGCAAGAATTCCCTTTAATATTTCATATATTTGTCACACAGGTAGTTAAGCTGTGTGGTAAATGTGCTGCAATCACAATAAATACTCAGTGGAAGGGCTCAGGTAATGAGTTGTGCTTTGCTGGGAATGGCTGACGGGGTAAAAGGCAGTAATTTGTAGATGAAGTCTCCAGAATTCTCTCAGTGTAAAAGGACTGGCAGCTCTGGAATTCATTACCTCACATGAGAAAATGGAACAGTAGCCTTTACACTCTCCCTTCACAGCCATGCTTTTCTTGTGGTTTTTTTTGGGAAGGTAATCTAAATATTTCAGTGTTTATTCACATTCCATAAGCTCCACGCAGTTCCTGTTTCTTTCCTGGGAGGTTCACACCTTTGCCTGTGTTCTCAGTGATACATCCCTGAATATTTGATGTGCTTGAATGCAACTTTAATCACAGCTACACGTGTTTTGGAGAGGAGAGACGTTTTCAAAACAAGGATCTAACAAAGCTCGTTTGAGAAAACAGGGCAGGATCTGTGGGCCCTGCAGTCAGGGACTCAGAACTGAATGAATGTAGATGTCTCTCTAAATAAAACTGAATTTGCTGAGCAAAGCCTGGGATAGAGCCCCTGAATAATTCTTGGTGTCTGGGAAAAAACCCTGCCTGGGTAAGATTTAGCAGATAGGGAAGAGAAAGGCTCCCTGTGAAACCAGTTGATTAAAAGTCGTTCATAACATGATAGAGAACAGAATTAATGAAATAATGCCTGAAGTGTGAGAGCTGCTAATATTACTTCAAACAAAAACATCATATGAAATATTCATTAGCATACAGAAAATTAAAAGATAGTATCTAATTAATCTGTTTAGCCTCTAAATGACTAATTAATTTCATTAATATAGTCAACATCTTATGGCAGATAAGAGAAATTAATGGCAGTTATTTCCCTTTCTGTGTTTAGGGACAGCTGTGAAGTCACGGGACACAGATATTCTAAAAGATCAACTTTTCCCTGGGTCTGGATGTTTCTGGGATGTCTCCATGAGGGAGAAATGAAGAAGTACCAGGAGTGAAAAGCTGCAGGACAGCACAGATGTAACAAGTTCGGTTTTCTTATGGATTTATTTCCTTATTTTTGAGAAGTCTGGAGCCCAAGATATTACTCAGAGCTTATGAAAGCAAATTGCTTTTCATACTTTCCTTTTCTATACATTTAACAGTGATTCTTGAGCTGTTTTTCTGTCTCAACTTCAGCTGTGCCACGATTCCAAATGGTTGAATCCTTTCTGCACAGTCCAGCCAGGAATGAGACTCGAGTCAGGGTTTAACAGTCCTGGCCATTCCGTGGGCTACACTTGCTCCTGCTGCTGTTTCACACTGATTGTAAGGGGAAAAAAAATATCAGAGCTCCATTTAAAAATATTTTTTTGGTAAGGAATTTAAAATTTAACCATAAAATGCAGAGAGTAGTGAAGCAACACATCACAGATCAGCTTAAAGAGGTGCCATAAAAATACATGTACTTTGTATAGACAGCTACCCAATGATTGCCTCCTTCAAAACCAGCTCTGAACCAATGTCATGGAAGGGGAACTGTTGAATCAAAGGATGATTTGAAAACTCGATGCAATACTGAACTTTAAACGTATTTTTGCGCATTAACATTTTCACAAACTTTATTCCAGTTTCCCATTCGCTGAGTCATTACAACAAAAAGACTGCCTTGGGCAAGAAACTTCAGAATTTTTGTGATTTTTCACCATTTAACTCCTCAAAGATGCTGATTTGGCAAAACATAGAGGAGATGAAAAATTTTTCAATTAAAAATACTTTGTAATTATTGCTGCCTGATAATTATCCCTAAAACCTCTTGGTGTTCATTGTGTGCCTTAAAAGAGCCCTTGTGGAAGTTCAGACATTTTTTGTTCTGGGGAGAAGGGAAAGAAGAAAATTCTCTTCGCTGGAATCCAAAATTAAGGCCAAAATTTGCCCTCATTTACCGCGGTTTGAACACCCTGGGTCATTTCATTGTCCCCAGGGGTGTGAGCAATGCCCCACTTTGCTCTGGATGGAATTAATCCCCACACAGCTGGGAAGTGGTTTGGGTTCTCTGGATGTGCTGTACTCAATGAAAACAAAAAGCAGAAATGTTCTTGTGTCCCTCAGAATCAGAGGCTCAGGAAATAACCCAGTCCCACCAAAATGGTTTTATTCTGCTAAAAAAAAAGAAGTTACTTCACAATTAAGCTTGAGATATAACAACCCTTCCAATACAAACAAAATTTCACGCAAGTAACATTATCACTGACTCCAGTGGGATTATCGACTGACTGAAATAATCTATGAGTTAATTCGCTTTTTTTGGATCAAAGCCTTACAAATTTTGACACACCTCTCTCTGTAGGAAGAAAACCGGGATTAGCTCATGTACCCTTGTTCTATTAAAAATACAGCCATTAAGACATTTAAATTAAATATGATTAGTCAGCTCTGATTCAAAGCTCAGCATCTGTAGAGTTTTAATTAGAGTACAGTAAGTGAAACCCATATGCAAGTTTTGTTAAAGCTGCAGTGCTCTGTGGCCATAAGAGACAAAACCCATGGAATGAACCTCTCTCCAAGTGCAAACACTCCAGGAAATGAAACCAGGAACAAATTAAACAAATGAAATCGTCTCATTATTGATCAGTTATGTAGTTAAAACAAAATGGATCCCAGTCATGCCACAAAATCTGTTCTCCTTTCCCCAGTCAGGGGATATTTTCTGCCTCTAGAACTGCAGCACTTCCAAAGGCTAAATTCAGACAAACTCTAACAAGGCCTAAAGGATCAAAGAGGAAAAATATTTCTTAGAAAGCTCCATCTGTTATCAGTCTACAAGAGGATTTGTAATCTGTGAAAAACCCGAGCATGAGCAGCTGAAAGGGGCTGCTTGTGCTCATCTGCTGCATGTTCCCAAACTCACTGAGGGCATTTCTCTTTAATCTGGGGAGAAATCACCGAAGTGTTCTGGGCTGCCCTTTAAAAGCAGTGATGCAGTGAGTTTGTGACAGGGAAGAACAGAGATTTATCTGTTGCCTGCTCCTTGCAACCTGGCAGCTGCAGCAAGAAAACTCAAATACACCAGAGAAAGCAACAAAGATCTATTATTTCTAGTGGGAGATTAAATAAAAAGTCAGATTTTCAGCAAATATTAATAGTACTTAAAGATGCAATGAAAACTAATTCATGTGGAATGGAGCTCTCTGATGCCAACCAAGAGCTTCCCAAGGTATCACCAAAAGGAGAACAAATATTTTGAGGCAGTGGACTGAGATGGGTGGTGATGGATGAGTATAATCCAAGAGCTGGAATGAGCTGATTAGGAAAGAATCCATGAAAACTTGTAGGAAATACTAAGGTGTAGACAAGGGAAACAATCAGAACAAGCTCAGCTTTTTAAAAACTTCTTCATGTGCAATGAGCCTATGGCTAAACAAACTTGTTTAAACGAATATTTTTTTCAAGTCATCTTTATCAGCAACTTCCACAACTTCCTAAAAGCAGGAATGTCTCAATGCTCATAAATACTCATAAATAATATAAATAGCCTGATATAATTGAGTTCATTGGTTTGACAGAGAAGAGAGAACACATTTTCCAGTGTGAGTATTTATGGCAGCCCAGCTGCAGCCAGGGAGGGGTTTATTACAATGAAGCTTTTAACAGGGGTCTGAAGCTGTAGCCAGAACTAAAATCCCCGTGCCGTGTCTGCTCCCTCAGGTACTCAGTTTTACAGTGGCATTCCCAATTTCATTGGCTGCACTGGCACAGACTGAGGTGGAACAAGGGGTTTTGGCATTTGAATATAACACACACCGCACTGGAAAGATCTCTGTGCAACTCCTGAATATTTCACCGCATCCATAAACACCTGAAAATGCTGGAACCCTCCTGCCCATGAACCAGGAGTGATGTAAATGTGACAGCACAGCCTGGTGTCCCCTGTGTCCTGAGCAGCCCCTCTGGTGCCAAGGTGCAGCCCGAGCAGAGCCAACAAAACGCTCTGTGACTGTGAGATATTTGGGATTTACAGCTTCCACATCCCAATTTTGCTGAAATTCATGTAATTACCTCTGATTTCCAGTGGTAAAAGGATACAGAACTGTGTGGAACAGATAGATAGGAGCCTCCAAATTAGGACACAATCCTTTCAAATTAAGCAAAACTCTCACCCATTTTAGACTGCACACTTTAGTGGCACCTTATAAATATTTATGAAGTTCATTAGCGGACGTATAATATTTGAGCTTTAATTGTTTAAGGACATTAAAACTTAATTTTAATAGAGGTCATATAACTTCTGAATTCTGAGGGTACCAGCTCCAGACCTTTAAAACTTAATGGCAATGATGGGTTTTCCATCACGGGGTCAGAGGCGTGAGCAAATGCAATTTTCCAGACCCATCTGAAATATCATTAATTCTGTCCTGCGCATATAAAGTGATCTGAGTTATCAGAGTCACAGTTTGTTTAACACAGGGCAAATCCTTCAGACTTTCATCTTCTATTCCTCAAATAAACTCCTCAAGTTGACAAAAGCAATTAAACAAGAACAACACGAAGTCACATCGGGAAGCTCTGTTGAAAATCAAAACTGAGGTTAATATTCCATCCCAGTAATGGTTTCATTAAACACTGCTCTGTTTCATTGTACACGTCAGGGAACTCTGCCAGATTCCAAACCTAAAGCCATAGTGCCATTTGTGGCATTTTATATTTACAGAACTCTACTACTCAATTTAGCTGCATTTTCTGCTCTTGAGAGTCAGTGGATTCTCTTCAATTCTTCCTGGGAAAATAGGTTTGCTGTGATTTATTTCTTCAGTTGGAGTAGGTGGAAGAAGTTTTGATGCATTTGTTATGTTTCATTTCTGCCACCAGTGAAAGGAATGCATTCTGTGGCCACTTTGGAAAGCTTTTATTGCAGCTGGCTTGGAGAGTTTTAGAGGTGCTGTCATTTCAAGGATGTAGTTCCCACAATAGTAAAACAATATGTAGCTCTTTCTACCTATTTTTGTTGTTTTGTAGTGCGAAGAGGGACAAAATTTAGGAAACTCTTAATTTTCAGTCCAGAGTTTCATGAAGAAACCCTCCCAAAGAGATTCCCTTGCCCTTAAAAGAAACCAACATGTTTATCACACCATATTTCAGCTGATTCCCACAGTTCTGCAGCATTCTGCAGTAGTGGTAGCACACCCTTACTTCAAAAACCACCTTTTAAAATCACTTTGTGCTGTTATTGGAAAGCAGAACCTGATCTTCTTCCTAAGGTAGATCCTCCCATGTTCTCATTGATGTTTTTTACTGGACAAATTCTTCTTGAAATAAACTATCTTCTTAGAACCTTTTAAGATCTTTAAATAAACCCATGAAAATGTGAAAATTTAAACCTGTGATAAGAGCGGTGGCTGCAACTGAGATGCAGCTATGACAGAAATAGAGCTGGCACTGAGATTAGGAATTCTGAAGGACAGCTATGTATCAACACACTAATGTTAATGAGTCCATTACTAATTAACTAATATACAGACATTAAAATAAAATCAGTAAACTAAAAGGTGTCTGAATACATGGAGGGGGTGGAGCAGCCAGGAAAAGTCTGGCAGAGAACAGCTTTCTCAGGAAGGTCTCAGAGAATGAAATGCCCTGAGCAGCAGGATGTGGATTAGAGAGGATTCCTGCAGATCTTCTGCTCCAGCCTCCCAGCAGGATTGGGGCTGTGGCCAAGAACAGCTGGTGTCCACCGGGGCTTTGTCAACAACACCTTAAAAACCTCCATGGACGGGAGGTTCCACAACTTTCCTAGAAAGTTTTGGGTTGGTCCCGCAGCACCTCACTGGGGTTTCACCAACATGTCCATTCTGAACCTCCCAAATTGCAGCTCAGGGCCGTTCTCCTGTGCTGTTCCTTCCACCTTGGAAGGGTTTGGTTCCACTGCCTTTGGCACTCCCTGTCAAACAGCTGAAGGTTGTGCTCAGCTTACAAAAGCCCCTCTTCAGGTTCCATACTTGGATTAGGTCCCTCAGCTGCTCCCTTCCTGGTTTCCAGCAGGGCTGTACTGATGCCCAGGCTTCCTCACCCCACATGCAAAACATTTCTGGTTCAGCTCCACCAGGTCCTCGTTGTCCCAGTCCTGCAGACCCCTCTGGTTTGCCTCCCAGCCCTTTGGCAATCATTCCTCCTGCTTTAATACCGTATCTGCAGAAGCTGCACTGCGTTTCTCTGACTGTGGCTCCCTAAACCCAGAGCAATGCCCGGTTCTTGCCCATCCCTTGCCCGGGAATTTCCCTGCAGGCAGAGTCCGAGTCACATCTGCCAGCGTGAGACAGCTGAGACAAGGCTCCCCCTCAGTCCCCAGCCTGCAGGCACAATAAATGCTGAGCCCGAGCAGTGACAGCGCTGAGTGACAGTTCCAGAACATTTTGTTACAGTTTTTTAGCTTGAAAGGTAGGTACTGCATAATTAAAAGTGAAGTTAAATCTTCAGGGAATTCTTTTCTTCATATCATTAATTTAAATGGTGATAAAACTTTAACAAAAATACAAGAGCTCTGTTTCAGCTTTTTCTACATGAATCGGTTTCACTTTCAGTTTAAAGCCTATGTTATAGTTTAGAAGCTGACAAAATGAAGAGTCAAAATGTAGAAGTGTTGTTTAGTTTAAAATCCATTTCTTGCTTTGTTAAAGGAAAACCATCATCCCCCCAAATTGGTGACTGCACCACTGATACAAACGCAGTCCTGACCCAGCCCTGGAAGCCTGGCAGGGTACATTTCAAGCTTCTAGGAGATGTCTGAGTCTCACAAAAGTCTTTTATAACAATCCCCTACTGTCTCTTGTTCCATCTTCTTTCTGTGAGTGTGATTTCTGCATGTCTGAAAAAGACTGAGTACAAGGCAATGGTGCAATGACAGGTTGTTTCTGTGAGTTGTAACAACTTTCTCAGTTTGGAATAGGTTTTCTCCGTGTTTTAACCCATCCTGTACAGATCTGAGCATTTGTGTCCATCTCACACTCTGCACAAGGGTTTCAGGGCAATTAACCTTTGGGGGAACGTGAACAAGAATCCTCAGGGAGGAGAAATCTGGGTGAAAAAGCAAAAGCAGTGACTGGGCTGAGCCCTGAGCCCCAGATTTCACAGATAACCAGTTTGATCTCCACACAGCCAGGAATTGTGCTGATGCCTTAAGATTTAGCTTTTGTATTTCTCAAATCCTGCACTGCTTTAGTGTGTAACTCTAAAACTCCATATAGTCTGTTAGCTCCTGTTCTCACATTCTAGTTAGACACAACAAATCCTCTCTAGGCCTGGACTCAGGGACACCTTGCTGTCCCAGGCCCCAAAGTATGGAAACTGAGCCTCTAAAAGGGGGGACAGACGTGGGGTAAATTCCATCATCACCTGAAATTGTAATTGGAGGATTAACCCTGATCTGGAAATTGGTCAAAACTGATCAAAGTGTAAAAACTCGTGCCCTGGGGTCCATCTTGGGTGTGGCCTCTCCTGGAGAGGGCTCTGACTGCCCGAGGTGTCCCTATTGAAGGCTCTTCAATAAATACTCATTTTATTCACATAATCCTGTCTGGCCTCTGTTCTAGGAAGCCTCCCTCTCTCAGGCATCAGTGCCACAACTGTGCCTGGTTTGACCCGAGGTGAATCTCATCCCCCTTGCAGATGGCTCTGCAGCAGCCTGGCTGTCCATCCTGAAGGGCCAGAGTTATTCAGAGTGAGGTCTGGCTGACAGGTAAGAAATAAAGCGAGACAGATGCCATCCTGAAAAGTAACAGCCATGATTACTTTAATGGAACATTTTTAAAAAAAAATCTTCAGTCTTTACTCTAATGGAGCTGCTTCAATAAATGTATTCAGTGGTTGTATTTAATTGAACTCTTAGGATTTGGCTGCATTTGGAAGTTTACCAAAATAGTTCGTCAAGAATAATTACGAGGCTAGGCTCTCTAATTGAGATTTAAAATGTCTTTTTCCTCTTTAGTATAACCTATGCTGGAACTACGCCTGAAGAGCTGTTTTGGAAGGATTCTGAGAGTAGATAAATCTTTATAATTATGAAAGAGCCACGTAATTGAATACACAAGGACCAGGCAAAGATCATGAATCCCCAAAAAAGAAATTTCAAATTTGTACTAGAGAGTCAAACGTGAGTTTTGAGTTAGAAGAAAAACTGAGATGTGGCACCTCACATATCTCTGGTCCCTAAAGAAGTTTTAAAACCTATTAGTTTTGATTTAACTACATTTATAAGATTTCATTAATACCTGGTAATTGCCTTAAGATGCCTTGGCTTTCACTTTGCCTGCAACTGCATTCATTCAGTTTGGCTACAAAAGTTCTTTTCCTGGAAAGTGTCAAATCAAACACCTTAAAATGGTTTGTATTGAGAACAGGTCCATGTGGCATTTATGGGCCATTCTTCCATGGCTAAGGCAGTGCTGCATCAGTGACAAAAAATTAAGATAAAGCAGAACCCAGCCCTCAATGCCTCCTGGGGACAGAAGAGCAGAGGCCAGTGCAGGAGAAGCAAATGCAGGACTCAGAAAATGATGCTAAATAACCAAAGAATGGTTAAATACTGGCAAAGCAACCAAGGGGAGCAGTTTGAGAGCATTTTAGTCCTGTATCATTCACAGGAACCTTCTGTTCAGGCCTGAGGACAGCAAGGGAAGTTCAGCCCTTGGGAGCTCCAGGGATTCTCCGTGGTTGCTCTGGCTGGAGAATGTGACGTGTGAGGGACACAAGGGAAGTTCAGCCCTTGGGAGCTCCAGGGATTCTCCGTGGTTGCTCTGGCTGGGGACTGTGATGTGTGAGGGGCAGCCAGGACAAGGTGGCACCAGAAAGGGAGAGCCAGAGCCCTGGGACCTGTCCTGCCGGCCAGGCGATTTCACAGGCACCCAGCTGCTGTTTCAGGGTGCAATTCTGTCAATATTTTGAGTGCTCTGTCACAATTCTGGCTAATTTTATTACCGCTTCAGTGAGTTTGGGGAGTTTTATGAAATAGTGAAGATGTGTAGGAGGTTACATCTGTGTGGCCACTCTGTGAGTTCAGGGCAGTGACCCGTGCCAGGTTTAGCCCTTTGTGTCCTCCCAAACACACATTCCACACCATTATACACACAGCTGGGCTGGGGCTTTGCAGGAGACTCACTGCCCTAGCTCTACAAGAAGGTAACCAGCAGGAATTCTGGGTCCCTTTTTCTGGATAATCACTGGAACATTTCAGTCCGCAGGACTCTGATGCATAAAGTCCATTTTGGAAAGAGCAGTAACACCAATAAAGGCCAAGCCAGGGCTGCCACTTCCTTCTAGCAGTCCTCTGAAGCTCTGGGATAAAAAGTGACCCATTTCATTACTCTACATATGTTCTCCTTTTCCCTTCAGGAAAATCAAACCAGAATGAGAAACAGAACTTTTCTAGAAACTGTGGGACTGATTTCCAGCAGCTGGGGTCTTTGTTTGCTAAACATGAGCAGCTCCAGAATGCTGCCTCAAAATCTGCAAACTGGATGTGAGCAACTCAGTTCATCCCAAAAAACATTGTATAACTGCTCTGCTACACCTCTAACACAGCTCTGGGTAAGCCTTGCCTGCCTATTTCTTTCTTTGTCACGCTGCAATGAAACTACACAGCAACAATCCCGGCCATGCAAAGGAATGTTCTCAGCCTGTGTAAATCAGGGTTATTTCACAAAAGGCAGTGAACTGAAGCTGGTTTATGTCTCCTGCAGCTGTAGATCAGAACATTACTAGCCTGAAACCTGCTGCACGGAGCTATTTAGAATTATTTGTGAAGTGCCTAATCCCCAGAAGCTCCTTTTCTGGTTATTAATCACGACGTGCTTGTTATCCTGATCTGCTAATAGAGCTGCTGGGTAAAGATTGCAATCGCAGTCCAGAGTTCTGCCTTGTCTTTCCACTCTGGATATTGTTTTATTTGTCAGCTTCACAGTGAGTGAAGTCAAGCAAACCCCACTTCAGTGTAGTATCAGCACAAAGAGTGTTGGAAATCCTGTGGCCCACTGGGGTTCTAATCAATCATTCTTTGTACATCTGCAAATGTGGGACCGCAGATGCCTGATCATCACTTGATTTGATCACTCTAACATTCACTCCCAGACACACAAGGAATTTCAAATTTTTCAGCTTTCCCCCTTTTTAAAAGTGTAAATCGTCTTGGGAATGAGATCAGAAAATTCTGATCGTTCTCGGAGCTACTCCTGTTTATAAAATGCCAGATCACCACAAACTATAATGACGGCTATGGCAACTGAGTGAAAAATAATTGAAAGAAATAACTTTGCAGGCTGCAGAGCTGACAGAGCTTGACCCTCAGATTTCAGTGTCATCACAAGAAATTGCATTTTGTGAGATTGCAATTACTGCCAGGCAAATACATTCTCAAGTGCTGGAAAGGGACATTTATTCTCTGGCTCGTGAAGACATTTCCCTATGAAGTCCCCAAAATCTTTCATTTTTCTCCCACAGTGCTGAACTAGTTGGATTATTTGAGATTTCTTCCTTCTAAATGGGATGTTCCTTTCATACCCATGTAACTCTCTGTGGGCTCTGGCATAAGAAAGATAACCTGAGAATGCTACGGTCCTACAAACAGACTGCCCACTTGAAAATAAATCTGAATTAACAGAAGCTGTTCTCTCAGATCCTTTCCCTCTTTGCTATTAATTTTTCCATTCCTGACATGTCTTCATTTCAGAGCTGATATCACAGTACATTAAGGATACTATTTAATTCTCACATTTTGCCTATTATATAACATTAGAGGGGTTTTTTAATATGTTATGAACTGTGGTGTGATAATAATCCGAGCCCGCCTGCAAAGATTTTTACGTGAAGTCATAGCGCATAATAGAATGTAATTTTAAAAATATGATGAGTAATAAGAAGAGTAATGTTTCAATTTTTCAATCCATTACATTAGGTTGGCTGCTTTGGAGAACAACTTTCTTGCAATTGGTTTTTTCTTCTTTCTTTAATGCAAAGCATTTACATTTGGTCCTCGGAATCTTTTATGCCGTTCTGATTTTGGCTGGGATAGATTTCATTTTCCTCCTGGTGGCAGGTGTGGTGCTGTGTTTTGAATTTAGTATGAGGACGGTGTTGGTATCCCGCTGATGTTTTAGTGATGCTGTCAGAGAAACAAAGCCCACGTTTGCAAGGAATTCTCCAGCCCAAAGCTGTCTCTCCGTGGTACCTGAGATCTCATTTTTGTGCATGGCGAAGCCTTTGTGCACCTGGGATCTCTGCCACAGGTGTGGAACAAAACCAGCCCTCTCAGCCCGGTGTCACTGAGCACAGAACGCCGGGACAGAGTGAGGAGAAGGACAACAGCTTGTTTTGATGGGGTGACTCTTCTGAAGTCCTTTTCATGCACCCTGAGGCTTGGGGATTGGGGTGCTGCCTCATCTCCTAAAGCAGGGATGTGCAAAGCAGCTTTCCTGTGGCACCGAGCCCTCAGGGTGACCCTTTCACCTGGAACAGCTCCATGCCAGAAAGGGCAATTTTGGCAAACAGAAAGGCACGAGGATGCAGGGAATGGAAACGTTTACCCGACACAAATCCCTACATGCAGAAACACAAGCACAGAGCCGTGTCTGGGCAGAGGCTGAAGGGGTCACAGGGCCCAAAAGGGCCACAGGGCCAGAAGGGGTGACAGAGCCCTGATCCCTGAGCCAGGACAGGACCCTGGACAGCTTGGGCCGTCACTGGTGGTCAGGGATTCCCCGGTCCAGCGGCACTGGCGGCACCACACCCTGCCCTTGGGTCTGGGCCAAAGCTGCCATTGCCTCACCACCAGAAAAGAGCTTTTTCTGAGCATCAAACTTCAATCTCCCTTCAAAATTCCTCTGCTATTCATCGTGAACATGCAGAACAAATTATTCCTCTCCACCTGGCAGCACAAAGACTGCGTGAGTTTTTTCTTTAATAGGTTTGGAGGGTTTTGTTTATTGGAAGATTCCTCAATTTGCTTTTCACTATTAAAGCATATCTGAAGTGAATTCTTCCCTGGCACTTGTATCTTACTTTGCAACAGGACCTGTATTGTTTTTACAGATTTGTTATTCTTCATGGCATTTATTCTTAGTAACCTGGACTTGTATTTCTTTGCCTGTTTTGCCTTTTTTTTTAATAGGAATTTATGAGCCTATTTCCATCTCTTTTTCCAGGAACCCAAAAACATTTCTTGAGGAAATAAACCAGTTATCCAGTTCAGTCCTTTTCTTTCCACCGTTGCCTGTTCCTGGTTCCTCACAGCCACTTAGCACTTTATAAAAATTGCCCTACATCCTATCCTACACAAGTCAGAACAGAATCTCACAAATGGTGCTGTATCGACTACTACAGCTAGAAAATAAAGTTCCACTTATTACAATTTCTTCTTTTTTTTTATTGTCAACATTAATATGAAATAAAAAATGAGATTATTCTCACCATCGCCTTTTTGTAGCCTTATATAACATTTTCTTTCCTTCCCATTTTACATCCATACTTAAGCCACTTCTCTTCTACAAATCTCTTTCCAAATGTTTTTCTTCCATTTAATTCAAACCAAATGACTGGTTAGGGCCTAATCACTTCTCCCTCCATTTCTTTTTTAATGTATGGATTGCATTTGGTTTTTTAAGCTTCCTGTTTCAATACGAATTCCTAAACAGAAGTGTAATAAAATATTTCCTGTTCTTAATGCAGAGTCCTGCTCCAGCCTCCTGATTTCAGAATATTAGGACAGAAAATACCCAAAACTCCCACTTCTCTGCAAGTAAACAGAAATTTCTATAGCCTGAGGGTAGCCAAAGTGATACAATTTTGTTTATATATTCTCAATTGCCCTTAAATCAACATCTCATATCATATTTCTTCTTTCCTTTGAATGTTCTATTTGATCAAACACTGGATTGGTTTTGATGGGATACTGTAAATAGCTGCATGACATCAAATGAAGATGTGATTGATACTGCCAGCAGGAGATGAAGCATCACTGACTGAACTCCATGACTTTTCAGTAAAAAAAGAAACTACTTTTACCTTATTCCCTCTACAGGCCAGACATAACAAGTGTAGTTACTGTATGTTAATATTATTATAATTCAGAAAAAATCTGATTAAAAGATTTAAAAGAAAAAAAATCCGATTAAAAGGAAGCACGTGTTCTTGTTAGCAAGATGAATATTGGAAAACCACAGTGCCAGTTGCAGGGATCTCCCCCTATTTTGTGTGAGGACAGGTCAGTGAGATGTTGAACCAAAACCTATTAATCCAGCTCTGTAATTTATATTTTTTTCATTCCTCTGTTTTATTTACCCTGGTATTACATCTATATATTTATATAGATATGTATAAAAATCAGAATGAGCTGGGATCTTCCTAATAAATGTGATTTTGGGGAGTGTACTCAAATCTGATTAGAGTGAGTCCCTCACACTCTTTTTTCCAGGATGTTTTCTGATTATTTCCTTCTCCCCATCACTTCTCTCTGCCCGTGTGCTCAAGGCCACTAAAACCTCACAGAGCCACCAGCCTGGCTGAGCTGTTTGGCCCCTGACACATCTGTACATGACCCAAAAATCTCCATTAAAAATGAGCCCACACAATACCCAAACATATTCTGCTACTTGACAAAAACATTCTTTTCTTCTTGCATAGCCTCCAGTCTCGACTATGGATTTATTCATTTATAGAAATGTGTCACACACACCACCAATTCTTTGGCCGCTTGTGGAGGGGATTACCAGAGGAAGCATTTTGCTGGAGCAAACTCATTTAATGCAAGGTTAAATGTGTTTGTTTCCATCTGCTCCGCTGGCAGAAAGGCTTTAAGGCAGCAAAGCCAGGGAAAGTCGCAGAGCAATCATCATAAAATCTCACTGCCACTAACAAGGGTCAGGAGCTGCACTGGATTGGAAATATCCTGGTACCTTCCACACAACAAAGTGCCACTGCTTTGAGGAGGAATTGTGGCGAGGGGTTTGTTGATTTGGGTTTTTTTCTTTCTCAAAATAAATACCTTCATTGTTTTAATTCATTTTAGGAATGAAAAATCTGCATCTGAACAACCCCATTTGCAGCACCCAGTACTCAGTTTAAATTGTCATTTCCAAGCATGGAGATTTCCATTTCCTGCCAAGAGACACCATGAAAACCCCAGGAGCTGCCTGCATCCATGGGGAGCTGGAGGAATCCACCACAGAATGTTCCTGTCTCTGTGCTGGCTCCCAGGAAGGGGATCAGCCCTGAGAACCAGCACAGTGCAACTGGAAAAGTTGATTTCTTTATTCCTTGGCAGTGGCCGTCACTCACGCCAGGCTGTGCAGTCAGAGGAGACACACAGGAGGTCAAAGCTGTGACCTCGGCTCCACAGTCTGACAGAATTAATAGGAAAAATCCATCTGCTGATGACTGCACTAATTACCTGGAGGGATTGTTATTTCTTCACCTCCCCTCTGCACGCAGCCAAAGTGCTTGATATTTAAATGCATTTTCCTGGAAATAGAATTTATCTGTTGTTCGGTGTCACCAGGCTGGATCACATCCTAAAGGACACCAAAACTGGGCAGCAGCAGCTCCAGAGATGCAGAGCAAGAGCTGTGAGTCAGGGTCTGGGGAAGGCAACCCACGCTGAGAGCTTCCCTTGGCTGCTGGAATGTGCCAGAGCCTCCAGATCCCTGAGCTGAGCACGGGCACAGCACTCCCTGGTGCCTCTCCATCCCTCAGTACCTCAACAACCAGGATTGGGTTCATTGCTGCTCTGCCTTGGCAGTTCCAGGACATTACAATTGTCTCAAATTTCACAAAATTTTCCCTGATTTTTTTTTCTTTCATGTGAAAACCAATAAAAAGGTGATATTTCATAAACAACATTTTTTAATTCTCTTCCTTAGGAAATCAGGGGTTTTTTAAATTGCAAGTTACATTTTTACAGGAGAAAAAGAACTGTTAAGCAGCTCTAAGGCTGGGGCTTTTTCACAGTAATATATCTCCATCTGCTTGTGCAGTTTATTTCACATCATTTTGTGTCTGTTTAGCTGTGGCACAGTTTAAGAGGCTGGATTGTGCTATTGTCAATTGGTTTGCTGTCCAATAAACCCAAAATGCCCCACACCTTGGAGTCTAACAATGTTTAGCAGTTTATGCTTGAGTTTAAAAATGAGAAACTAAAAGAAATTACCTGAACCATTGAGCCCACTATTTCAGTGCCAATGGCACAAGAGAGGGCAAAAAAGGACTGATAACTCATTTTTAAGGTGTTGAAATTTCAAGAACAAAAGTTTCCTTCAGATTTGTTATCGAGGTTTGTGATTTCTTAGAGGCCTCTGTAATTTTTCCAATGAAAAATTTCTGCAATTGAACCGAAAGGCAGAACATTAAATGCTTTGCAATATGTTCGTATTTTGAAAGTGTTTTCAAGTCTGTGCACCCATCCTGTGTTTTATAAAGTGCATTTCTTCCCATATCCACCACACTGATATTGAAGCCATGTCCACAATCCTGTATCCAGAAAGAATTGGATAACAACCCAGTTCTGCTCTTGACTGAGACTTTGAAGCTGGTGCTTTTCTGGGTTATTTCTGAGGTGCTGTTTGATGTCATCAGCTCATTTTTGAGGTTCTGTTTGATGTTATTGGGTTCGTTTGGGTCTGTTATAAGTCAATTTTGCTGGGTGCCACAATCTGCCCCAGAAATATCAATACTGTAATAGCTGCAGTGAAAATCATGAAAAGCATGTTATTCTTGCAGCACTGGTAAAGTAGAAACAAGTAACTGTTACGTGCTTTAGTTAAATATAAATTACAGGGGAAAGCAGCCCTTTTATTTATAGGAAAATATAAAAGGACAAAAAAAACAAACATGCTGAGAAGTTCAGCTGTAGCAAGTGAGTGAACATATGAAAACCCACGGCAGGGACAGTTTTGGGTGAGTTTCTCTGATTGGGTGCATTCCCTGGGGAATATCTCTATTTTTTTTTTGAGGTGGGATGTCTAATGGTCAATATTAAATTTAAACAGTGTTCAGCCTAACAGGGAGCCTTTGCTCGGCTCCATGGACTTGCACGGCAGGAGATCAACCTCACTGCTCTTTCCCTTCTCCACACCTGTGCACTGCCAAAGCTGAGAGATGTGAAAATAACTGCAGCAAAGAGAAAATTAAATTGCTTTTAAAAACAGGCCCATCTGAAAGTCTGAGGACATAATGGAGCCCCTGGATTTATGCCAGCTGATGATGTAACTACATTTCAGAGGTTGAAATTGTGTATAATGCCAGATCATTTGAACTGAACAAAGAATTCAAATTTTCTCTAACTTTCATGCACCTCAGCTACCAGAAAGTCACAATTCCCTTGGCAATCTAATGCAGAATTTCACTTCCCTTAGATACAGAAATTTTTTTTAATCTTAATCACTATTCAGACATGATGTAGAACCTATAAAAGAGTTTTCATTTCCCCTGTGGGATGTGAGATCCCAGAAATCTTAGAGCAAGAGATGAAGGTGATGGCACCCTGAAGCTGCTAAGATAGAATTCCCTTACATCAGTCCCTCAAGTACTCTAACCTCATATATGGGTCAGAGGAACTAAATTTTTTACATCTCTCATTTGCACAGAAAATATTTATACTGGTAAATAATTAATTACACGAGATCCCCTTGGAAATTTTCATTATTAAATTATACTGCGTGTCTTGGCAAATAGCAAACAATTAACCAAGGGCAAGGCAAATTTCAGCCTGAAGAACTTGGGGCTTTTCAGGCCCCACCAGAAGAGCTCCAAGGTGACAGCACCCACCAAGAAAACGTTTTTGAAGGGAGGGGTCTCCAGGTACTCCCGGTCTGGCTGTGCCTCCCTCTGCTGCTGATACCACTATTAGCTCTGCTCTTACACTAATTATCAGCTTTGTTATGCTAAACAATCGCTCCGTTTCCGTAATGCAGGCATAATTCTGGATTAATTAGCTCAGACTTAATCGGACCTCAGGGAGAAATGAGCTGACAAATGAGCATGATTGAGACTGGAGAGCTGCAGGAATTTCCTAACGATTGTGTACATCGACTTCCACGGTCACTGATGCTTTCACATAGAAAATGCAATTTTCTGCCATTTCTTCTGCGTTCTTGTGCCTAACTTTCTGAGAGGAAGAGCAAGAAATTCAAGGAATCCCTAAAAAATTGAGAAATTGTTGTGGGTTGCCACACTTAGTTCAAACCTAAAAAGAGGGTCCAGCCGTGAACCTGAGCCCAGACTGTACTTTTTCAGTTCCAGACTGTTCCAGTTTCTCTCTCTGCTCTGCACATCAGATTTTGGTAGATGTTCTCTTTTTCTAGGAATCAGCTGTTACAAAATCCATCTCCGAGCTGCTTCCAACAATTGCTAAGAAGAGGCAAAACTTTTCCCAGAGAAAGAATTCCATCACGTTCTGAAGCCAGTTAAACCTCAATGCTCTTGCCTGCCCACCTGCTTCCTTCTTCCCCTCCATATTTTTTTTTTAATTCAATGCTTAATTTTTTAAGGAAGATAAGTTTTCAAATAAAGAAATGAAAAATAAATTACCTGCTATGAACTGGGACCTTTTAGTGCTTTTTGTTTTAGGTTTTTTTTTTTTTTTTACCACAACAAAACCTAATTGTTCCACAGCCCAATTGCCTGGAGCCTTGCACCTTGTGAAACCTCTGTTATTTAGTGGTTCAGTTGTCAGAAGGATTTAATCCTTAATCAGTCAGTGTAATCAGCTGGTGCAGGCTGCCAGGTGAATGCTTGGGTTTAATTCTCTCCATTTGGTGGAGAAAACTCAGCTCCACCTGGGGCACCTTCCTGCAGCTCAGCTCTGCTGCCACTGCATGAGCAGCCACGGCTTTGTCTCATTCTGCTCTCCCAAATGACAATTACCCAGTTGCCCTAATTAGTAGATGGGATTGTTAGTAACTTAGATTTCATATCATTTTACCTTTCCCAAACACAAAGGCAATGTGTTAATACAAAATTTTCCAGCCAAAGTGTAACGTTCTGTTTGAAAAGCTCTTTAACCTTCCATTTGTGCTGTCCTGATATTTTCAATATCGGGCACTACCTGTCAATAAACATCATCCTACCCCACACACATTTCACAGCCTGGACCGGACTCATTCAGTATCCAGCTCTGGGCATTCTGGCTTGGCTGCCTTGCTCATAAAAAAAATTTTTAACCAGGAACATGTGCTTTACCCAGGCTGAAATATGCCTTGGTGTTTCTTCTTCAAGTTCTTCCAACTCAATTTGCCCGTATCATTTTAATTTCTCTCTCCTGATCCTACAGCTTGCTCTTGAAGTTAATCCCTTAAACTTTGTTTAAACAGTAGAACATCTGAGTCCACAAAAGAATCTGAGGGCAAACATGGAGTTGAAAGCAGAGAAGCTTGCACAGCTGTTTGCCACTTCCCTTAGCTCGGATGTTCTCAGAGAGAGGTTGGGGCATAAACTTTATTAAGAGCATTCTCTGGTGGAACCACTCAGATAAACAACTTAGATTTTATGTAAAAACTGATTCTAGCTTATATAAATTTAAAAAAAAAAAGAAAACAGAAACCAAAACCAACCCAAACAAACAAAGAAAACAACAAAAAATTTAGCACTGAGTATGCAGAAAACCTGGGGAGATCTTGATGAACCTCAGAAGTATAAATTGTCTTTACACCAGACTTCTCAAGACTGCTGCTCCTCCAAGACCAGGGGCAATCATTAGGTAGGTGTGGTGCCACAGGAAGTGTATTGCTCCTTTCACTTCGAATTGTTTTTTAATACAACCTACAGCCTCAACTCAGATATAATTCAGTCACCACAATGAGGAGGAACTGCACAAGAGTCAAGCTACTTCAAAAACTGAATCTGGCTTAGTTTCAATTAGTAGGGTCTCTATTCTGTTCCTAAATCAGCTTCAGTTTTGCATGCAGTAATTACCTGTTGTCAATATTTGAGAGATAAATATATATATATATTCATATATATTCCCAGTCTACTGTGTCTACTCAAAATTCATTGATTCAGTCAGCAAAACTCTGTATTTTGTTTTAAATTATTTCTGCAAAAAGGTGTTTATTTCTTTGTAACAAATGCAACTTCAGGGCCACCCATGATTTACTGCACCGTGAGAAAAACAGACAAAAATATTGCATCAAAAAAAATCAAAAATAGATGAAAAGTTTAAATCAGGGGAAAACAGATCAAAAAGACTATACCAGCTGTTTGCAAGGAAAATAGCTAAAAGTGCTTTAAAACCTAAAGGTTTCACTGCACTTCAGTGTCTATTTGAAATTCATTGTAAAGGACAGTGAAATGTTCACAAATTTCACTCCATATCAGTTCCAAGTAAAGGACATCTCATTGCATCCATCGCTGACGGTGTGTGGGAATGAAGGAACAAATCCTGAACCTCCTCTCCCCCGAGACACCAAGAAAATGCAGCACTTTTGCTCTCAGCCTTCATCATTAGTTATGAACCACTGGCCCATCCTGATGGATATCTGGCACTCTTTCCTTGCAGGTGAAGCTCTGTTCTACAGAGAGAAACAACTTTTGCTGAAATTTCCGTTATTTCTGCTCATTGAATTTATGTGAGGACAAAGGAAATTAATTTAATCTTTAATTTGAAATTAATTTAGTACTTTCAGCTTAACAGGGAAGAGATCCATGCAGGCTGGAACTGGCAATTCATGATATTTTCTTGTGTTTTCTCACACCTCTGCACAGCTCAATCTGAGCTTCTCTCTGAGAAGGTTTCTCTTCCTTAATCAGCATCCTTGACATCCAATCCAGCCCGTGGAGTGATTTGAATAACAGCCTTCAGGACGGGTACCCATGGCCCCACTGAGCTGTGAAATGAATCAGACACAGGTAAGAGCTTTTCTGTCACCCTGGCACCAGTCAGGAGCGCCTCGGTCCCCAGTGCTGACAGACACAATTTATTCTCGAGAATTTTTTTGGAAAATGCTGGCACTTTCCCTCAGAAACCATGGCACAGCCACCAGCACTGCAGTGCCTCAAATATCAAACTTCCCCTTCCAGATGCTGACATCAAACTCCCCGTTCCAGATGCTGCTCCAGGAAAGGGGGAAAGGATGTTGATGTTCAGACTTCTGGGAGGCGCAAAAATTTTGCTTCCAAGTTGTTACTTATTGTAACAACTGCTGGCAAAAGGCAAATTTCTGCCTGGAGTGCAATGCCCGGGTGCCAAAGGTTGGGATGGTGATTCCTGCAGCCTCACGGGCTGGGATTCACTCGGGCACCAGGAAGGAACAAACCTGCAGAGCTCAAAACCCCATCCACATGAACAGCAAGGCCTTAAGAACCTTTTTCCTGTTGTTTGGCCCTGTGCTTCCTTAATTTTAACCTTTCAACAAAGCAAATTTGAAGGATTCCCCAAACCTTACTCCGTAATTGCCTGGGGATCTATTGTTTTCTTCTAGCTTGCCTCTCCTTGACCCACTTTTTTTTTTTTAAATCTTTTGAAGCCTCATACTTTGAGTCACTAAGAGATGAAATATAAAATTATTTCAGAGAGAATAGAGAGCAAGGTGAGAAAAAAGGTGGGCTGCACAATACATTTATGGACCCATGGAAACATGTGAAATGAGTCACTGTTCATGAAACTGAGATCATAAAGGGCTGAGACACAATGAAGAGGAGGAAAAGTAGTTGAAAATGTGAGTGTGTTAACTGAAATCTGCTAAAAACCTTCTTTAAAGCAATTAATAAAGACTCCAAACCGAGTAAGGCTGTGCAGTGCTGTAACTTTTGGAAAATTTTCCCCCACATGACCACAGTCATTATATGATCATAATCTAGGAAGAAAATCAGCGCCAGCAGAATTCCCAGAGGAACAGAAAATCCCTGCCAAGTGAGAGCCTCCAGGCTGCTCCTGGCATGGGCACAAATTGAATGCAGGGAACGGGATGATTACAGCTTCACCTTTCAGAAAGTTCACGTCGATCCTGTATATTTTCTCAATTTCTATGTACTCAATGTTTGCTGCTGTTCTTTAATGATCTCCAACATACATTGCTTTGGGGCTTTTGAGCGATTTCCAGGGCTCGGTTGTATTTACGGGCTACATTTACACAGCTCTGGGGGGCTAAACTCAGGCATTAATCAGTTTAAAACTTTGAAACCTCCTCCTTTGGGAGTTTTGACTGATGCATTTCATGCAAACTGTTCCTTGCTTAACCAGCATCACAGTTTAACTTCTGTTTTCATAAAGAGGGACTTCATGAACATCCGCTGAAAACACAACATTCCCCACTTTTCCCTGCATGGATAGGGACTCTGCTGAGGAAGGAGCTGACACACAGAACCACTGGGTCAGGAATAATGAATATTTAATCCTGTCAATGTCAGCAGAAATCACCTGGAGAAAAATCACAACCTTTAGACTGAATTTATATTTCTAGAAAATTTTAGGGAGAAAAAAAAAAAAGCCAATTTGTTTTGGTTTTGTTTTAAATAATAGACAGTAAGACTGGGCAAATTCAATACGGTGATTTGGTTCCAATTTTCTTAATAAAAAAGTCATTAATGGAGCCTGACCCTGTGTCCCTCATGTCCCCACGCCTGGGCTCTCCCCTGTGCTGCAGTCAGACACAGGCATTGAGCTACTCAAGCCATGGTAAATTTTCTCAGTCTGGAGAGAATCTGGAACACACTGAGCTGCTGGGAAACTCTTTGTGCTGTCCTGGGTAAAAATCACTTTATTCTTCGCAGGCATTGCTAGATCTGCCTTCAGTCCTTGCAGAAAAACTTTGAAGCCTTGAAACTCGGCCCCAGCTGCGCAGGTTGTTCCAAATTTTAAAAGCCTCCACCACTTTTGCCCAGCCTCTCCTGTATTATTAATGCCATCCATCCATCTCTCAGATATTCCTGGTCACGGTGACTCTTTCCGTGACACTTTTACACAGCCTGGTCTACATGGGAGATAGGGAGGCCGCAACTCAGCTGTGCGTTTGTACAGAATAAAGATATTTAATATCGCCTTTTTTTCACTTTTGCTGATGAATCAGAAGAAACAAAGGGTTCAGTGGGGTTATTAAGCCTCCTGCATTCAACCCACACTGACACAGACAAGGAGGAGGTTTCCTCCAAGCTATAAATGGCTCAGCAAGGCCACGGGGAGGGGAAGGGGTCAGAGCTCAGTGAAACCCCAGTGGATGGTCCTGACATGGAAAGAGAAGAGATCCAGACACGACCCTAGGATTTTCATGGAATATGAAGGGAATCAGACACCCCACTGGCATTTTGGGGGAATATGAAGGGAATCAAGAACCTCACTGGCTTTTTTGTGGAATATGAATGGAATCAGAGACCCCACTGGCATTTCTGTGGAATATGAGCGGAATCAGGCACCATCCTGGCATTTTGGTAGAATGTGAGGGGAATCAGACACCCCACTGTCATTTTTGTGTCATCCTGGGGCAATGGGATAAATGAATAGATTGATAAATTAATAAATTTGGTACATTAATCTATATTATTCCTTAGGAAAAAGAAAACCTTTAGTGAGTTTTTTTCTGTTGTTACATACAAGCTCAGCAGTTGATATCAGCATGAAGAATTTTGAAGACTTAAAAAAAGAGGCCTCAATTACTCTTAAATTAAATGGTTTTTTTCTGAATGTTTTTGGTCTGCAAGCAGTTTAGAGATCAACATTCTTTGTCACTCTGTGACACGTTAGCAATTATTTTCCAGTTCAGACATTACTTGAAAGAGGAATGCCAAGCTCCCTCCAGCAGTCACCTACTCTGTCCTGACTTTACTTCCCATGGCACAAATAGTAAAACCCATTTACTTCCCAAATAGTAAAACCCATTTCTCCAACAGGAAAAAAGGCTAGAAAATAAGGGGACAATGATGAAGTCCTGTAGTTCGCTCAAATTCATCAAGACACTTAATGAGATTTTTTTTCTGTGCTTTGACTCCCCCATCCTTACAACGAGCTGCTTAATAAAGCACCTGGGATCAGCTTCCAGGCACAAGCCGTACTCAGATTTTACCCAGATTGATGTGTTTACTCAGCACACTGAGCTAATTAGAACTTAACTTGGCTAATTTCTCCTTCAGAAACAAACCTGACTACTTGCAAGGCATTTTAAGGGCTAGGAAAGGATTTTTAATATTTTAGTTGGTTAAAAAAGCACCTGTCCTGAGTAAATGATGTTCCTCTGTGATGCACAATGAAGGCAGCGGTGTTCACTGCCATAAACCATCCAGGTCTGTAAAGTGAGCGCTGCTGAAATGAATTATTTTCTAATTCCAGATTCTTAAATCAAACTCGGCTCTGTCTCCAAACGCAGGCTGTCTTATAGAGATTTTAGCCTGCATCAGTGTATCTAAATATCAGAGCGACTCCTGTTACCACTGCCTTTCCATCTGTCGTGGTTTCTGCTGCAAGGCGGAATATTAATAAATGACAAACCAGCCTGACCAATGTTTCTGAAACACTCACACGCTCAAAAGGGAATTATCAGGGTTTATTTATGGATGCAGTGACAAGACTGAGCAGCAGCTCACAGTGTTTCCTGAGCACTGAGTTTTATTCCCTCAGGGATGTTTGGGAATTCCTTCAGCCTGGTAACAACCTCAGGGAATTCTGCATTTCCACCCAGTGTGGACAGTATTTTGTGGGCTGCCAATTTCAGCTTTGAGGACTCAAACTCCAAAAGTTATTTGGTCTCTAGTGTGTCGCAGGCTCAGTGGGACTCAGGTGCCCTCCAGATTTATTGCCCAAATCCTGCATTCTGCAGCAAATTTACTGTGCCAGTAAAGGAATGTGCAATGGAACACCCAGAAAAGATAAACTGGGGTTCTTAATCCCAAACTCCATTCGTGTTTCAATCTAAGGACAAGCAGCAACATTTCCTCCACAAACCCCTGCTGCAGCTCGGCATCCGATGCTGAGCAACTCAGAGATGCTCCGCTACCCCACACCCCCATTCTGCTTTCTTAAACTGATAGAAAAGTGCATTTAAGGTGTATCTCTGATTTTTATCCCAAAGGATTGTACGTTTTTTCTGTTCCAAGAAATTGTACATGAGAATTTTAGTTTTTCATCCATAGCTCTGTAAAGCCGACATTCTGGAGATGTTTGCAAAACAGGTCCTTGAAAGCCACTCAAAACTCACACTGTCATTTGCTTTCTGACATTAATCTCATTTAAATGGGAAAAAAAATCCATTTCAACTTCAAAAAAGTCTTTTCATGTGGGAAATATGCAGGGTTTGGGAATATTTCCTGCCTCACGAGGCTTATTCCTAAACTCCTGATGAAATACAGGGAGAGCTTGAGCCATCCCTCATTGCTTTTGGAAAGTTTCCCTCATCTCCACTTATTCAGAAGGTGAGACCCCAGCTAAACTCCCCAGCAGAGCTGAATTTCCTTGTGATTCTCACAGCTGCCAAAGCTGTGTCTGTCCTCGTGCACAAGCCCTGCTCAAACACCTTTGCCTGACCCAGCCCTGTCCCTCAGCCAGGCGAGGGATATTTCTTTAATTAAACCCTTCCACAACGAGCTCAGCGGTGCTCAGACACATTCCTGTGTCTCACACACATCCCTCCCACCCCACCAGGATTTATTCTGGTTTTATTCTGAGCATGGGCAGGCTGGGCACCAATCCCTGCTGCTCAGACTCTCTCATCTCGGTGCCAAGACGTTGGACAGCTTTTGGTCCTATTTTTCCTTCAAGTTTTCGGATGTGGTGCAGCCAAGTTTCAGAGCATTTGCTAAATTGAGCATTTTCTCCCATTTCAGGCCTCTCCCAGCTCATTTTCAGTATTTTCTACTGTGGTGTTGCAACTCTGCTCAGTTCTTTATTCACAGTTCCACAGAACAACAAAACTGATGTTAACAGAAATCTCTGTTGCTGACGTGTGTTTTTCACTTTGCTAGATGCAAAAAACCGGCATTTCAGCTGTGCAGACCTGAAGTGGTGCTTTAGCTGCTGATTTCTATCCAAAACACTCCCCTGGATTTCTCACCAGAGCCCAAATTTCCCAAACAACATCTAATTACCTGTTGCAGACAACACCCCTCCAGTGTGGCTCCAAATAAAACCTGGTTGTGTGAGAAATCCCATACAAAATCCTATCTCTGTAGTAAAAATATACAAAATAGGAAATTTCACACACATAGCCATCTTTTTCTAAGCATTCCCCTCTTTATTTAAATTGCTTGTATTTGCCCATTACTTTGAAAAAAGAAAAGCGCACGAAGGGATGGAGCAAATGCTCTGGCCTAATTTGATTTCTTGTTTCAGACCAGAGAAATGCTATGGATTTCAGTGGAGTTGTTTTTAATGAATGTCACTATAAAAAGAAAGAAGTAGGCCAAGTACAGGTATGTTTTATTAAAGCCTCTGAGCTCCTAGGCACACAGCAGTATTAATAGCAGTGTAAAATGATTTCTGAGATCAATTTGCAGAAGAAATTTGGAGGAAATTTATGGAAAATGTACAAACGAGATTAATAGTGCACACAGGAAAAGCAGCCGTGGCTTTCAAGCTGAAAAGTTAAGGATGTTTCAAGAGCTTGTTTTAGGGAGTGGTACAATACCTTCATAAATAACCAAGAGAATATACACTATTACTGTACTTTTTATATTCATTAAGTGCATTATAAAACCAAATTACCAAAGGCCAGAAGTAAAGTGACAGACACCACAAAACTGCTTAAAACCCTTAAATTTCAGAAACTAGACTTGTACTGCTGGATAAAACTCAGCACTGTTTAGAGACAAAGGAAATAAAAAGGAATTAAATTCTTTAGGGGACAACACGGGTACATTTTATAGCTGGATCATTAGAGAATGTCCATGGCAGGACAGATCTGAAATCAGCTGGTGGATGTGCCTTCAATGAGCACCTACAAGAGCACAGCAAAAATGGGCTTTGCCACTGCTTGCAAAGACTCTCTGCCTTTAAAAACAGGCCCCAAACTTCTTCTCTCAAAGTGCAAAGTTATTGAATCATCTCAAGAGAGAACTGCAAAGAGAAGATAAATTAAAAAGCACATTGGGACTCCAGAAGAGCAACAAACCCACAAACTGCAGGGACATTATTCTGACTATACTGCCACAAGTTCACTGGCTTTGTGCCTTCAAAAATTGTGTGTAAAGATTCCATTTTCACTGTATCTTTGTCTCACTAAAATGAACACTGAAAAGCCTCACTGGGCCTAAACACCTCTGCATCCTGGTCACCATCTCTAATTGTTCCTACCCACTCAAAGTACAAATTCATTAACACCTTTTCAGCAATCAGGAACAGAATTATCACAGAATCAAAAATGGTTTGGGTCATAAGGAACATTAAAACCATCCAGTGCCACCCCTTGCCATGGCAGGGACACCTTCCACTGTCCCAGGGTGCTCCAAATCCTGTCCAGCCTGGGCTTGGACACTTCCAGGGATCCAGGGGCAGCCACAGCTTCTCTGGGAATTCTATTCCAGGACTTCCCCTTCCTTACAGGGAAGAATTCCTTCCCAATATCCCATCCAACCCTTCCTGTCTATCATCCAGCTCAAGATCCTTGTTGTTTCCCAGGTACATCACACATCTGCACTCCAGGAACGTGTCCCTAAAGATTTCGGCTTTTTATGATCTCTCTGCTATTTCGCTGTCGCACGCTGTGCTTTTCCCTGATAGCAGAATTTACGGGGAGCATTCAGTGCCCAAGATGCCCCATAAATATGATGGACGGGGTGATTGCCATCATTGCATCCCGCAGGCACAGCCAGGACGAGGCTGCACGCACTCGCAGATAAGAGGCTCTCCAGGTGCCTTTTACTGGCGTTGGGTGTGACAAATGCTCCAGAGCCAGCAGCGAGCAGGAGCTGCTTTACCAGCCTGACACTATCAGCAGAACCCTGCCTCACATTCAGCACACAATTCTATATTTCATGATAAACTGTTTTTCTTCCGTTTTCAGGCTCGACATTACTGGCAACGGCTCAAATACAAAATATTCCCGGAGACTCCAACAAATGTTATTTTAACAGAATAAATACAATGATCATCTTTGTTAATGACTGTTTTTCTCTGACTCCAAAGATTCAAATGTGATTTGCTATTGAAACGCTGCTTTCTGCTCTGCCAGCACAGCTTTTGTTCCATCTTCCTGGCTCCAAAAACTCCAAGGTTCATTGCGATACAAATCATCTCACAGGCAGAGCTTGAGAGATCCCCTCAAGATTTTCTGGCTGGCAGAAGTGCAGCATTTGCCAGGATGCTTGGGGCTGCCTCCCAGCCTCCTGTTTATTTACAAGGGATTCCTCTTTCAATGTACAGTTGCTCTGTGTTTCATTTGCTTCAGTTCTCATCTCTCCCTCTAAACTGTTTAAAAACAAACATATACATGTGTGTGTGTGTGTTTTACTGTGTAAGGCTTGTATATAAATGGGCTTTGAGCACCCTGCTCTAGTGGCAGGGTCCTTGCCCGTGGCAGAAGGGTTGGAACCAGAGGAACTTCCAGGTCTATTCCAACACAAACCACCCAGGAATTCCATGACAGATGTGTGAATATCACACAGAATGTTATAACCTGAGAATGCAGAGGTTCATAAACCTCACATGGCCAAATTTCAACACCAAAACGCACCCAGGCCTGGGTACCTTACTGCACAGGATTTTATATCAAATCTTACCAATAACTTTTTCGTCTTTTAGATCAGTGTTGCTCAGATTTTGCCTTACGGAAGAAAAGTTTCACACATGCTCTGTCTGCCATACGAATTAGCCTCGGGCTCGTTTGCCCTTCTCTGAAACCTGCCTGCACTCACAGTATGACAAATACCATTGCCAATTAGGATTTATTTCACAGTCTGCTCCCTGACTTTCCTGCTCAGGGGAGGTGCAGCCTTTCACAAAAAAATTATGGAATTCTGCATCCAAGTAAGTCACAGCATCAGCTTCAAGGAGCAAAGGAAGCCCATCATGTGAATTCAAGTACTCCTTATGCATTGGTCCTGAGCTGTTTAGGTATGTACATACTCATATAACAGTGTGTGTGTATGCGCATATGTACAAGCTCAAAGAAGAAGCAGAAATATATCAGAAAGGGAAAAAAAAAATGTATAAGGCTAAGTTTGGAAATTTGGAAGCCAAAAGCTACAAAATCCAGACAAGCCAGCTGCTTTGAAACTCAGAAATGTGCACCACCAGAATATCCAACAGGCCAGTGTGGGTTCAAACTGTTGTGTGTCAAACAAACTGTGTTGTGTGACAGAGGCAGCTTTATTCCCTCCCCCACAAACCCAAAACTTCTCTGAAAGAAAAGAATCTCTTGAGGTTTTCCCCCTGGAAAAAAAGTATCTGTAGACAGGGGTCTAGATATTATGGAGCAAACTAAGATTAAAATTCCTGCTTGTGAGGGTACTTCTGCACTGATTTTCTCTTTCAGCATCTCTTTCAGTGACAGAAAGTGTTTAAATGATCACAATAGTAAAGCAATGGTAGACAGAAGAAACAGCTGCTCCTGTTGGCACACTCCACTGTAGTGTGCTCTGGGATGAGTATTTGGCGCTGGGGAGAGAGAGAAGCGTTTGTCTCTTCAGTGGGTAGGAGCTGGCCATTTTCTGCCACTTCTCCCAGCACTGCCAGTCCTACATGTCTGCATTTCCTTTCTCTCCATTGCCAAACAAACAAGGGAATTGCCTCCTCACGGGCAGGGGGGTAAGGGTTCAGGTAATTAATGAGTGAAGGGTGCAGGTAGATTTCACACATGGTGAAAACGAGGGTGATCTTCAACTTCCTCCTGCTCATTTATTCATGAGGATAGCAGACAGCAAAGCAGCAGCATATTGCAGTTAGCAGTAAAGTTTAATTCCTTCAGACACAGACAATTATAAGACAGACCAGCAGCGAGGCTCTGTAGTCTGCTCCCACTGCAAAGTACATCGAGTCAAGAGGAAAGTAAATTAAAAGCTTGAGTGCTCTGCTTCCCAAAGCATTCCCTGCAGCTGAGAACAAAAGAAAATCTCATCTGGCTTGACATGAGGTAGAACCTTTTTAAAAAATAAAAGAAAATATCTTATTCTACTCCACGTTCCCCCTAACTGGACCTTCATGCCTTAGACATGAAATGCAATTCCTGCTCCCAGGCTCAGCCCTCCCAGCCCAGCACACCATGACAGCGAGGGAACAGAGGGGACAGAGGCAGGAGAACCTCCCTGCTCAGACAGCAGCACCGGGGCTGTCCTGCAGTGCCTGGGGGAGAGCCTGGAGCGAGCCCTGAGAGCTGAGCCTGGCGGGGTGCACGACTCCTCAGCCCCTCCTGCACAGCCCCAGTCACATCCACATTCACCGTCAAATGTTACCAAGGCTCAGCAGGATCCTCTCCTCAGTTTGGGGTTTTTGAGGTCAGAGTTGGAACATTTGAGATTTGGTGAAACTAAAATCCTGCTTTCTATGTGAAGACTCATTAAAATTCCTGTTTCAGCTGATGTCTGGGTAACTTTTTGTGAGTCTACGCGAACCATGTTCCCAAAGTGATGTTACCAACTTGCAGACATTTCACTCTCCAGCTTTTCATTTAATCCTTGAGACCAAAACACTTGGCCTCAACCCATTGCTCCAGCCTGAGCAGAGCCCTCTGCAGAGGCCAGCAGATCCACACTCCCTCCCACCTTGGTGTTTCTGGGAACATTCCAACCCCGAGTGCACAACCAGGGAACAACAGGTGGGAACTGGTTCCGGGAAGGAGACCAGCCTGGTATTTTACACCAAGGAATGGGATGGAATAAGAAGATCCTCTGAGCAGGACAGAACTTCCAGCGGAGGGCATTTGAGGATAAATATGACATGAAAAACGCCAGGGCCTGTTTGGCTGGGGATGGGAAGGGTAATGGGGTACGGCTGCTCAGCACACAGACCTCTCACCCCATTACCCAGGAGAAGCTTTGTACCTCAGAGAGGAGCCAAGGGAATCTGTGGCTTCTTAAATGCTCTGAGCAATATGTACAGGACAGAATAAAGAGAACATTGCTGAACCTAGGGAACAGCTCAGGTCACCTGAAATACAGAGGTGCGTGAAGTGTGAGGTGTGCTAAAGTACAGAGCTGCTGCAGAGCCATTTTATCAGCAGAGAATGCCCAGCTGCCCGGTATTCCTTATCCACAGATACCTGTTCTGCACTTCATTCCTCCCTTCGATTTCTCATCCTCTCCCCTCTTCCCTTTGCTGTCCTGGAGCTTGTGCAGGGATTTGTCAGGAGCCATTCCGGAGGCAGCAGCATGCCCCGGGGCCCTGATGTGCTGGGAATTCCAGATCAGAATTCTGGAATAGGCTGCAGCTCCCTCGCCACAAAAACCTCTCACCATAACCACTCATCTACTGCCGTGATGCCTCTCAGGCAGAGGATCTATTGCAACGCTGTTCCCTGAATAAGTATTCCGGAAAAATCCCCTGTTCCTGTCACAGCCAGGCCTCGGCGTGTGTGCTGAGTGCCTGCTCTGCACTCAAATACTGATTTGCACATTCCTGGGGCTGGGTCTGGAAGAAACCTTCCGAGAGAGATGCAAGAGCCTCAGCAGAACAATAGACGTGCTGCCACCTACAGAAAGCAAGGGGAGACTGACAATGAGGCTGGAGGCACAGAGACAGAGAATCACTCAGGGCTGAGGGCAGAAACCTTCAGAGCACTGGAAATACCAGAGGCCAGCTGGGATAAAATATCGAGAAATAAGCATTTGGCTCGAGATTAAACAAAAACAACACTCACAGTAGCCCAGAGAGAAAGAGTTATGAAAATTCATGGGATGGAACTGGCCAGGCTGTAAGGTGATGTCTCTGTAAAGAGCAGCTGTATCTCACAGGGAAGGGATTTTCAGGAATGAAATCCTCACGGCCACTTTAAAGGACGTTAAAAGTTATTTTAAAACACGTAGAAATGTTTGTTCATTTAAGCACAGCTTGGTTTCTCAAATTCAGATAGGTTTGCAAGACACCAGATACGTATTGTGCATTCCATCCAGCACAACGCTGTGAAGGATCTCTGAGAAAAATGGGAGATTAGCAACAGATTTTCAACTAAATAAAAATAGACACTACAGAAACATCCATAAAATCAAATAAACAGCAGAAGGTTTTGAAATACAGAGCACATACTCTTATGTGTTTACAGGAGGTACAGCTCTAAGGAAAACACTGAAGAGGCGTGAGGAGCCAAAAAACAAGCAAGTGAACATGAAATATGGAGATTTTCTGATTTTATAACTATCTGCAATACATCAGTACAGGCAGGCCTGGACCAAGAATTCAACAGGACTTTTTACAACCAACTTGCTCTGATATCTGAGAAAAACTGAAGTCACATTAATGGATTTGGGCTGATCAAAACCAAACAGAAATTGGAATAAAGCTCTGAGGCAAAATTATCAACAGAATTTTCAAAAGAAACAGTGAATTTGAAGTTATATTTAATGGGCCATAAGAACAGTGCACAACAGGGCCAGGGACACACATTTTAGGTTTGACACGTGTCAGAGAAGAAAGATGAATTTTTTTCTAGGTGTTCAGCTATGAATTTTGTGCAGAACAGCCATCATTCACCTCACAAACATTTGAGATCCCATAATTTTTTCCAGAGCTGACAGAAACATTTCCAATAAGTGATTTTCTCACCAAAATGTCTTTTCTTCTAACGCAGCATGACTGTTACGCATATACTGGATCCACCATGGGTTTTTAACTCAGGAGTTTTCTGATCTAAGATAGAATTTCTTATCAGAACAAGTTGCAAATAAAAATAGTTGCAAGATAGATTTTAGAAAACAAACACCTTGCTGAGTGTTTTGGACAAACAGCACTTTGAATGAAAAGTGGGAGATATTGATAATAATTACCAGTTAATAAGAAAAATCCTACTCTCCCTCATTATCCCCTCTTCAGAAATAGGCTGTAACCAGCTTTCCCTGGAACCACAGAAGATGGCTTAACAGATCTGTTGCTTCAGGCTTTTCTTCCTGCAGGAAACAACTCCAGTGATAAAGTTCTGACTAGAGCATGAGCCCATCACCCACAAAATACACTCAGATCAGAAAGGTGTTATTCTTCTGATCTTTAATAGGTTTTATCAGCACTTTATAGCTTAAAGGAACTTATTTTCTTTGTATTGCATTTTTAATAAATACATTTGATAGCAATACCTCGTCAATGCATCAGCTGAAAGATCCACAGATCACAAAGATAAAGACACTGGCAGCAACCATCTGCCTCCTCTCACAGATAGAGCCACCTTTCATCATTTTAATTCCTCAGCATTTCAAAGCACCTCCATGAGAAAATGTCCTTCAGAAGGAGCTTTTGAACTCCCCCGGTACCAGAATTATTCTCCAGAGCCCCAGCTGCTGTCAGACACCACCTGCACCTGGGTGCTCAAAATTGCCAGGCCCAGGAGGCAAAGGCTTTAAACAAATTAGTTCATTCCTACACTTTTAAAGCAGGAAACCATGGTCAAACCATGGTGAAACCATGGCAAAACATAAGCAGAATTAATAAATTTTCCTCCAGGTATGCCAGACTGGCAGTATTTTTATTTATCTCCAAATCCCCATAACGTCTCTGCCAACCACTGTAACAGCAATTATCAGACCCATTCCTACTGAGCTGACTCAGAAATCAAATGTCCATTTCTTGGCACCCAGAACCATCACTGAAAGAGCAGGGGAGGCAAGACATGGAAAGAACAACACGAATTCATAAATCAGCGCTCTGAGTAGCATGAACAAAGGCAGAGTCATCCCCTAGGAGCACAGAGAAAAAAGATTTCTGAGGCACTGAAGCATTTTCCAATGGAAATAAGAGCAAATCTGATTAAAAAGAGAGTTTTTGTCTATTTTCTTGTCCAATACAAGCCCAGTCTTGTCCTTGCTTTGGTCTGTTCATCCTAACAAAGAGAAGGCACCACTAAACTGCACTGTAAAAATGACTGAAATCACGGCTGGAAGGATGAGTTCTCTATAATGCCAAAAGATCTGATTATGCAGGGATAAGTGGGCTACAGAATTCACCCATTCTGCCTGCTCCATTCATTCAAGGCGCCTGATCTGGTGACCTTTTGTAAACTGGTTAAAGGGACACAAAAAAGATGAAATCTCTTTTCCTGAGGAAACCAATCAAACTCAACTGATCAAGTACCCATAATTAGCACTGGAAAACGTGATGTAACACAAAGACACTTCCTCTCCTGTATTGGGAAGGTAACATGGCCAAACTGAATTTGCCTGAGACCAATCATTCCAATTTCAGTTAAGGAACCAGGGTCAAATATAAAAAAAATCTCAGTAGCATTGCGCTGTACTTTGTTTGGCAGGTGCTACTTAACTCTGGCCAGCCATTTTTAATTTAGAAAATATCCCAATCCCCTTTTGACCTCTTGGTCCTGGTGGCCTCAGTGTGTCTGTTGTCTTCTCCTTTTTTGTGTTCTTTAAATCCTCTTAACAGCAACAATCATTGCATTGTACATCTTGCTCTCTACATATAAAATGACCCCAGCTGAGGGCAGTGCAAACAGAATGAAAGAACCAAAATTTCAAGCAACACATAAATGTACTGCCCACTAATTTGCCTATTATTATTAGCCTTTTAGTGGCTATCATGTTCCCTCATTACTTCTGCTGCCCTTTTCCTACAAAATCAGCAAATATTAGGTGCAGCTTTTCCCCCTTTCTCTTCCTAATATTGAAAGTTGTATCTCTTTTTGATACTGTAGTAAATCCAAAGCAGAAATGATGTCTCCTTTAGGGCAGACATGACAGCTTGCTGTTCACAGAACCGAGTGCAAGTTAGTGCCCATCAATCAGCTCTCTGAAAGCTGAGAGCCTTTCTATCAAAGTTATAGAGCTGGAGTTTCTACAAAATAAAACAATCATGGCACTAATTAAAGCACTTGGAAATGAGGGCAGAGACACTGAGGAGTGGCTTTGGCCCTTGGATTGTCCGTATAAACATCCAAAGACAGACTGTGGGAGTCAAATTCCTTGACCACCAGATTTTACTCCTTTTTTTCCTGTGAACTGAAGGTCTGGTTTGAGACAATCGCAGTAAATGAACCCGGAGATAAATTAGCCCAAAGCAACAAGGACAGTTCTTGCAAACAGGAAATTTAGGAAGTGTTTTCTCCTGTTTTAAGAGATGAAAAAGATCACAGAGTCATATAATAGTCACAGGAATAAGATTCCCAACCCGAAATGAACTATCCTTATGGAACAGAAGCACAAAGCAATAAAACACTTTTTTTCATTTTTAACATCATTAATAGTTTAAATTTATATTTTACACAATAAACCCAGAAAGGCCTGTCTACTGAGAGAACAATTCAACTAAAAAAATAAACCAAGATTAAAAAAATGCTGATAAAGATGGGTTTGTTTCAGTGAGCCTGGAATTTCACACTGGGAGACCACATCTCATGTCAAGGGCTCAGCTCAGCCATAAACAATGTGTGAATTGGTTTTATTTGGAAAACACTTTTTTGAAGAAAATTATATTTATCTGACCCCTGTCAGTTGACTTAAAATCTATGAATAGAAACATTTCTTTTGCTGAATACAGGAGGTTTAGGAAACATGAGAGAGTTTCCTTGTTGCTGTTCCAACCACACTTTTCTTCCAAAAATTCTCTAAAGAAATAAATCCCATCTGTAGATTTTCTCCCAAGGCCAGGACACAAATTGAGTCCCTTATTATTCCTCTGGTGGCTCTCCAGTTGTATTTTTGCTCCCCTGGTTTTTCTCCTCTCACCACTGACACCTGTCCCGTGGAGTGATGGAGGTGAGGGGTGGGATGGAAAGAGGAGATTGCAAAACTGTTAAATTTCCAATCCCAGCATTTGCATGATGACAATCCTGTGGCCTTTTTCATCTGTCACCAAGACCCATTTAATTGTTCATTACTCTCAGGTAAGTGACAGAAATCTGGAATGTGCCTCAGCTTTCAGGAGATTTGTGGTTGCCCATAGATCAAAAAGCTGGAGGCCACCTAAACTCTGGTTTAATATATTAAAAAAAGAGATTTAGATGGCATTTGGGATACCCCTGCGAAATACAGGCAGAGTGATGGGACTTTGCTCAGATAACATCAGATTATGGCACTAACATCCAGCAGGGTGGAATAAGAACAAGTGAGCAGGAATAAGGAACTGCAACACTCACGAGCAGCAATGGGGAATTTGTCACAGGGCTGATTATTTATATTGCAGCCCCAAAGCAGCAGCTCTGTGATTAAAGTCCTGCTATGGAATTCAGTTTTAATAAGAGCTTTAACCTTTAGCTCGTTGGGAAAAAACGCCATTGAAATGGCAAAAAATCAGAACATCGAATAAGAAATTTGAGTGGTATTTTAAATTATATTTTTATGGCGGCTGGTTGAAAAACTGATTGAGACATCAAGTGTAAAACCTTCTGAATCTTTTAAAATCTCTTTAGATTTTTCACTGGAAAAAGATTTTAAAAATAGTCATTAAAAATAATTTTGTACAAGGAAATCAAGACCATTTTGAAACATCACCAAAGTTTGGCTCCTCAGAAGTTTCTTTCTGTAGCAGTAACCTATTCGTGTGCTTTCTGTCTTGCGTTTTAGTCTGTCAGTGTCACACACCATCATTTTAATTTCAGAGATCTTAGGTGCGTTAAGACAAACTAATTCCACACATTTATGGAATATTGTGGCAGCCCTGTCAGGGAAATTGCTGCCTAAGCACAGAAGAATGATGTTAAAGGTGGAGAAGAAAGAGCAGGCGTGCGTATGTGGGCACCTTCTGAGGAGGAAAAGGAAAGCACTGCTGATCCCACTACAGGCAAAATAGAAACAGCGAGGTGGGCACAAATCTCTCCTTTTTAGCTTTTATTTCTACACCTTGAAGCTTAGAAATGTTCAAAACTTTTTTTTATTATTATTATATAGTGACATCACACCCTAATATTAACTATCATTAAATAAAGTTTTGCGAGTTAATTGTAATTTGGGCTACCATGCTGGACCAGAATCTTGATCCCTGGTTTCCCCAGCCTAACCAAATAGCATCTGGAAAAGCTGATAGTGCAGTGCCATGGCTGGAAACTACAGGGGAATTATGGAGATGGTGGAAATGTTGAAATGTTGCAGGGTTTGAGCCCACGTGGAACTGAGAGATTTTCTGGTTTTTGCACCAAGAGCTGTTCTGGTTTTTCACAGCCTTTCCTTCAATGTCCTTCACGATTAACAAAAGGGCCTCTGCATTTGGTGTCACTCAGCTGAGAAAAGAGACCCAAGTCTCTTTGAATAAAGAGCAGAACAGCTTCTGTCTGTTCAGCGCAGTCCCGACACAGGAGCGGGTGTCAGGGAGGAGAACACTGTGACACGGTGACATTCAGCAGCCTGACACTGAATTGAGACAGCACGATGAGCCCACAGGCACTGGTCACGGCCACTCTCAGAAGTGACAGCAGACAAAGATTTCCAAGATGTATTTTCATCTCTCACACTCAATAGAGAACAGTGATCTCGACTCCCACATGCCTGACACAGTGCTGGGTGATGATTTGAAGAGAAGAGAATGAAATAACATTATCTCACTTTGGGAAAATAGAATTACTTTTGAAAATGTCATGGTTTGCAGAAACTATACATTGATTCCTTTATTACCATGAAACCATGTCTCCACATTTTGTAAATCAAATTAAAAGCACTACAGTGGAAATTGCTTTTCACCACTCCTAATAATTTTAGACCCTGGGTCAAATAAAATAATTCCTCAACAAACTTTTCATAAGACCTTATTATGCTTTACTGTAGCCTTTGCTTCTGTGGTCCTTCACATCTTTTTTTCGAATTAAGAAGAAAGGGAGTTATCATAAAACAAATGTGGATTTTATGGTGGAAATGCTGGGGAGAGCCCAGTGAATTACACTGACTTGGGAAAAGGCAAGCTGAAAACCAGCCCTCTGTGGGTCAGGCAGGGTCCTTGCCCTCTCCTTGCTCTGTAACAAGAGCTCATTAACTGCTTGTTTTTAATCAGCCCCGCAGCACCTTTGCTGCTCTGTTTCTCATCACATCCTCAGGGCTGGGGTGTTGCAGCAGGTTCAGGTCCCTGGAGCTTGAGTGGGGAGCTGGCACTTCCAGGGACTGGGCTGTTCACACAATTTTCCCAGTTTTGATTATTTTGTGATCCAGTGCAGTTGTTTCAAGGGCTGTTTAGAAAACTGGAGGCGTGGAAAAATGATCAGTCAGGGTTCAGCACAAAGCTCTGTGAGGGACATTCCCAGAGATGCCATGAGCTGCTCTGAGGTGTCTGCCCTGACTGGCCCCGTGAGTGAGCTGGGAGCATCAGTTTTTACCACTCTCCCCAAGCCTGATTGTAAATCCTCCTTTTTTCTTCATCATGGTTCTAAGTGTCAGTAACTCACCCTCCTAATGGAACAAGGTGACTTTTAGGGCTGTTAGGAAGAGATTTGTTTAGAAACAAAGCACAGGAGCTGGGTATCCATTCCGCCCCTTAGAGAATGCTTAAATAAACTGGGCCCAGAGAAGTCAACAGAACAATTTTCATTCACTTTGACAGATCAGGGGTGGAGAACTTTAATCAAGCTTAATCTGAGTAGATATGACACAACCTTACCACATCACCACCTCAAAATCTTAGTGCAGCTGATAAACCAATGCATTTACAAACCTACACCAGCAGACAGCAGAAAAGGAAAAAAAACCTATGAAACAAATTTATTTCCAACTTCAGACAACTAAAAGGTTTTCTATTCTCATTTGGTTTGAATAAAGCTGGTGATAACAATAAATACTTCATGCCAGGGGCAATAGTCTTACACAGAACTTCCTGTGGCCTCTCTCATCTCTCTCCTCCTGACCCATGCTCATATTTGCAAGGCAGATACTTCAGGGACTACCCACGTCTCCAAGCCATAAAACCGTGTCTGGTTCACAGCAAACATCCATCTCCCTTAAAAACATTCACTGTTCTCCAGCAATATTCCCCATTATTAACTCAGGGCAGAGCTTTACAGCATTTTGGTTGCACTATGGAACAGAGCTGCAAAATTATTTCCCTAAGAGGATTCGTTCCCATTAGTGATGTATTTACTGTTGCCACCACATGCAATCAAATCATCATTTATACAAACCTTCCCTTGCAAATCAAGTGTTTGTATTCAACATCTCTCAAGCTGTTGCTGCTGTCACTGTGGAAATAACAAAATTGAAGGATTCTCCTGCAATGCTCGCAACTGGAGTGGGTCCAGGGGAGGGCTGCAAGATCGTGAGCCTGGAAATTCTCCGTTATTTGGATGAGGATATAGAGACTGACACTACAGACTCACACCTGTGTGGACACATTCCCCTCTTGGGAGCTCCAACCAACTGCTCATGTGGCCTCTAAAACAATCCTTTACTTGATTAAAACAAAGGTTTGCTTTGCACCCAGTCTATTTTTTAAAAAAGCTGCAGGAGACTGTGCAGATTTGGAAATTCCATCTAAAGGGAAGGTTAAAAGCAGCTTAAATTTTTAAAAATCCACAGTTTGTCTCACACAGCTTTTCAGCATTGCTTTCAAATATATTACCTTTTACAGCCAGCCAGTATTACTTTATTTATATCCTATTACCAATGGCATTCAAATTTAAACATCTGCAAGGTGTTGAGCAGCCTCAGCAAATTTCTGAGTAAGCTCAACTCCCACCAGCTCCAGATGGAGAGGAGGGGGCTGAGAAGCAGCACATGGCAGGAGTCATCCTTGAGCACATTTAAATTTAATTCCACTTTGATAGGTGTTGTGCTTCGGGGCCACCACATCACTCTCCACATTTAGAAGGCTGAAAGTCACACTTCACTCTCTCCTGAAGGTCTCTCTGTCTCAGCACTTTGACACTGTGGCCGGTTGAGAAGGCCCACAGCAAAAAATCCACCAGAAAATCCATAAAACCAGGAGAGCATTGCATAAAGCCTATTTTAAAAAAATTTTTTCCCTATGGGTTTGACTTGAAATATAACAGCTCCCAGCTTTTGGAATCTGATGGTAATTTGTCGGATGGATTATACATGGGTAGTGCTTGTGGATAATTCAGATTTATGCAGAACAGTGGGCGTTTCTCACTACAGCTCATTGCTTGGGGTTCCCATTGGCTGAATAACAATGTGCTGCTGTTGGATTAAATCGGGTTTTTAGCCCAAATCAAATATCAAAATACAAACTCTTGTTGAACATATTTTGAAAATTCATGAGAGGTATGTCTCAAAGAGTCCTGTTTAGCTTAGTAGTACTGAATTAAAGGAAGAATTGCTATATAACCTGGAAAACAAAGTAAAAAATTCACTTTTTCCATTAACGCTGTTTAAACAGGGCCAGGCAAGCCCAGTCTAAGACTAGAGCAGAACAACATTATACTGTGAGCAACTTCATTAGAAAACAGATGCCTTGTACTTGATGAGCCTGAATAGATCGGCAACGTTGGAGCCACTGCAAACCATCAATTATATCTATAATATTCCTCCATAATGTGTGGGTTTTAGCTATTTCTGAAGCTCAAATATCGCAGCAGAAGCTTTAAGAGGCACCGGAGAGCACCAGGCACCTCCCAGTCCTGATCCCTGCCTGGGGAAGAAGGTTGTGCTCATGAAACCGGCAATAGAACCCGAGAATCCACCTTGTAAGGTTTGTAAACAGCTCCAGGAGTTCTCCTCGAGGTAGGAGCTTCCCAGAGATCAAAGGAGCTCGAGATTTCAAAGCTTCTCAAACATGATGGAGGTTTAAAACATAATCGATGTTCTGAACACCAACACAAAGGCTCGGGAGCCAAACTGCTCCTTCCCAGCTCCCAACCTGCTTGGGAGAAATTTGCTCTCAGCAATTATTGAGCAGAAGCTGTTTGGCTTTGTTTGGGTTTTTTTCCAAAGAGTTTCTACTTTTTTTTTTCCAGACACTCAGGGTTGCATGTGAAATTCTATAAAAAAATCTTAGTATTTGATAAAAATACTTGGCTGAAGTGAGAGCAGCATGATTTCAGAAAAAGGAGTGCATAAAAAACCCACTTTCATTAACATCTTGATTAGAATAGCAGTGATTTACAATTACCCACTTTTAAACTTAAAGTTGTTATGCGCCATTTTTTGAGGCTGTAATTGCACCTCAGGGTCCAAAGCAGCTTAAATACGTGTTGCACATACATGATTAAGTAAAGCAAAAAATCCACTGGTTATAAATCCCAAGACATGGATAAAACACACTTTCTATGATGGCAGACTAGTCAGATATGATAGAATAAATCAAGTTATCTCAGCAGGACATCCAAAGGCTTTAGCACAGTTTGAGGGTGTGGGTTTCTTCTCTATAAAGTCAATAATACCCTGCCTTTGGGAGAGGTCTCTAGAGAGCCCAATGGGATCTGACACTCTTGCTGTATTTTGTGTTATTATCCTTTAGCAGAACGCTGCTGGAACATTTCATGAAGAATAAGAGATATAAAATACACTGAACAGCAAAACCCAAAAAGTCCCCGTCTGAGAGCCGCCTCCAAATTCTTTCTGAGGCTGCAGCTGCACTGCAGGTTTTATCTCTGAGCAGCCAGTCCAAGATAATGACTTGGATACCTTGAAAACCCAGAGCCCAGGAAAACAGGTGGCAACAACCGCCTTGCAAAGCCACGCTTCGAGGCAACGCTGGGGAAAAAACATCCCAGCTCATATCCAGTGATTTAATAACATTATTTCCCTGTTAGAATGATGGTAAAACCTTCAAACTGCCCAGGAGATTGTATCCAATGTTTTGCAGCTTTCCCAGCAAACACACAGTGTGCCTTTGCTCCAGAGGGCTTAAAATCAGATGTAGAGAGAGCAGGAAGAGGCGAATCCAGGAATGTGTTTTCTCTGTAATGAGGCAGAGTGGAGGCCCTGGGAGTTCAGTGGGAATCACACAGATCTGTGTGCGCAGATGCCTTCGTGCCCAGAGCTCCAGCTGAAGTCCCTTCTCTTTAAGGACATCATTTGCAGGAGCTCCAGGGCTGCACCAGCACAGGGTCCCCAAATAAACAGCAAAAGCTAAGGACAGATGGAGATGTGAGCAATTTACAGCAGGTATTGCAATAACCTGGCTTGAAAGACTCCAATTAGGCTCCAGGAATCACAGAGGATTACAAGAGCATTCAACAACACTAAACAATGCTAAATATTACACAATCTCTTAAAATTTCTTTTATTTTTGAAATTCAGTATCCTTAGCAAGTGCAGGATGGAAAAACAAATAACGGGCAATTCTGGCACGTGGCTCATTAAATCTTAGGCTGAGGTGTAATTATTTTTCAAAAAGAAATGTCCAGTGCAAAACCATTTGTTAATTTAGCCACTGAAGTGATGTGTAAAGAGGAACTTCTCTGGGCAGACTGACAGTAATTACCCATATTGCGGTAAAAGCTCAGCACCACTCATCAAGGGAATCTTAAGTGTGGTCAAACAAAGTCACTCTGCAAAGATTTCTGCAGGCTTCATTCTCTCGGATGTTCTTTCCTTGAGCAATTGATGATTATTCTGCACAGAGATAATTACGGAAAACACACTGGGAAAAGAGCAGTGTCGGTTTGTGGCAGATTCTGTGGAAAAGCTTTCCATTTATTAAGAAAAAAAGAGAGAGAAGTCTTTACAGTTTTTCTGAAGTATCCCACTTCCGTTGAATTTATGTTCATAATCATAGAACTCCTCAGTGTCCACTTCCTTCTCAGTTTAAACCAGATGAGCTGATATTTTATCTGATTTATCTGCAAACTCATAAAATATTCATAGATCAATCAACACATCCTCTCTACCTGCCGAAATAAACGGTAGGTTACATTTTGATATATTTTTTCTGTTCAGATGCTTCAGCTGGTGCATTTCACTTGGTTCACTTATTGAAATAGTTTAGATTTTTCACTTTTTGGTTCAGACAGGAATTTTATTTGCCTCATATTTAGCATTATTTTCCTTCATATCTACCACTGTGAGGAGCTGATTCTTCAATGGCTTCTCTGATGGCTTTTATATTTATATAAAAATATTTCACCACTCTAGATCTTACAGAAATTATCACATTTGGAGGTGTGTAGTTGCTGCCCCAGGTTGTGATGACAAGTCAGCTTCTCCTTTAGCTGAAACACCCTTCCCTCCCACCCACAGTGTGACACGAGTGAACCTTGGAGATGGCTCAGGGTGGCTGCCAACACCAGATCTGGATTCTCACTTTGAAACCCTGAAACCATTCAGCTCACAATGAATCAGCCCCTGATCTTCTCCTCCCTGCTCTTTCAGCTTCTAATGACTCGCTGCTCCTGGCATAAAAGGCAAATTTTCTACTAACAGAGAGCTTTTCTTAGTTTGAGAACCCCCAAAGCTTTCAGGAGGTGTAAAACAATTTAAAGGCACAATTAAAAGGCGAAGCCGTGAATTGTGAGCTCTGCCCCAGCTCCAAAGGATGAGGCACTAAACCCTAGAGTCCTAGGACACAAATTTACATCGTAATTCCTGGATATCCCCAAAATTAACAGCTCCTGCAAAACCTCTTCTGACCAACAGGGATTTTCAGAAGTTCAAGCACGATGTGTGTTATACCCTCACACACAGCTGAAGGAAGGAGAAATGGAAAAGAAGGTTCAGCTGGAGCAGATCCCAGGCAAAAACCCCCAGGATGGAAGGAGTGTGGTTCAGCCACCTCGAGTCTCCAATGAATAAAGGGAGGCCCAGGCTGGTGGTAAATGCAGGAGCTAATGGCCTGTAATATGCAGGTATCTGACAGGATTAATTTTAGTCCTTTTTCTTTTATAGCAGCCATTTATCAACAGTCCAATTATCTTAATGCCAAGTCATAAAAATTAAAAAAAAAAACAGAGAAAGAGAAAGCCAATGTGGCGATGATGATTAGAGAAGCACATCATTTGCAGGGGGTGCTTTGACATCCACAAAAATGCAGTGACATCAGAAGCAGCCAGAACTTCATTAGTCACCAAGGAGAAGTTTTACACAAAAAAAAGCCAAACTTATCATGAAACATGCTAGTGGAATGAGGTTGGCCCCGGGTTTTCCATCACTCAAGTGGTTTCCTGTGCCATATGGTCAAAAATGACAAACTTCTGAACTCACTAATTACTGAGAAAATTATTGAGGGAGCTGTCTGGCCTTACACAGAGAGCACCCTCCAGGTTCCCTCTCCAGACACCTCCCTGCCACAAAGGGCTTTCAGGAACAAAATCAACCTTTTATTTGTAGCAAAACTTTTTCCTTACAATCTTGCACACGGACTCCTTATGTCCCGCTCTTGGAAGCAGCAAGGAAAAGGAAGAGATAATTATTGTGGTTCTTTATTTTAACCACCGAAAATGCTTCAGTGCTGGTGAGCAGTGTGATGTGGAGAAAGGGTTTTCAGAGGTTTGAAAGAGATTGAAAAGGGATTTAAAAGAATAATTAATTGGTTATAGAGTTGTGAAGATCAGCTGAGACTGAATTTAGTTGCTAAGACTGCAGGGATGCAAAGGGAACTCAGAATTGCAGCTGCTGAGATTGTCCAAGGTCCATAACAAGTTCATCACTGTTGGGATGGCCCAGGAAAGTGGATTTGAACTCCTGCTTGTGTGAAATATGGAGCTGTTTGTATGGGCACAGACTTGCAATCACAGCCTTGCACATTTTTCAGAAAAACTGCGGGCAAAGCAAGAGAAAGAAGTGCAGAAATGTCCTGTTACTAAACCAGCCACAGAGAAACCCCACAAATCTTCATTCTTGGCAACACATTCACCTGAGTGGTGTGTCCCTGTTTGTACCTTGGAGCACTCCTGTTTGTGGGTTCACTACTGTCGTAAGACTTCTCTTTAAATTACTAAAATCCTCACTAATGCTCAGTTCCTTCAGAAAGTAATTTTTCTTATTGTGTTTGGTAAAACTGGAATAATACACAGAGAACTTTTGCTAGAGTGGGTGACTGAAATGTCCTTCCCCTTCGGCCCATTATTCTGCACTTACTCCTGGTTTTGTTACCCCAAACACTAACAGGAGAGGGTAAATCAGGGGAAACCCCACTTCCTGTGATTCCTCCCTCGAGCCAGGATGTGCTTTTGCTGCTCAGAACAAGATCATTCTATTACTGCTCTCATGCAGATGTTCCAAGCACTTGGAAATTGATATTTCACAAAATAAAAGAGCCACGATGTCTCAAGGTCAGCCCCAGAAGGTCAAAACCTCCCTGCCTCCGTCTCACTCTTGCCCTTCTATGAGTGTTTCGCAGAGAAGCCAGCTGAGAGCCCTCATTCTGCTCTCCTTCATCCGCCCGAGGAGGCAAAGGTCACCGCTCTCCCAAAGAAATTATCACTTTGAAGTCAACCTTGTGATCAGTTCCTTCAGACAGCTGGACACGGTGTGCAGCCAGCCCCTCGCTGGGAGCAGAGGCAGCTCCTCTCCTGAAGGGCTCAGCTCAGGGTTTGTGTCCCCTGCTGGGTGCACAGACCTGTGAGTGACCCGCCAGGAGACGGGACTGAGTCATGTCCCCGTGCTGCGCTGTGCTGGCACTCCAAACAAACCTGACACTTTCCACAAGGTCGGGAGTTCTGACTTTAAAAGGGCTGAGTTTTGAAATATCTGCTGAGGCCTAATTCAGAATGTTGGGTTTGTCCACTCCAGGCAACACAGAACGCAATCTCACGAGAGTATTCATGCCAAAAACCCACAGGTGAATCCACACAGATGAAAATTAGACAGATTTTGTATGGTCAAAACTCACAACCTGTTTATTTGTATTCACTTTCAGCCATCAGGCTGACTACAAAACCTGTCTGAATACAATAGCTAATATTCTGAAATTCAGTTATAGTCCAGAAAAAAGTCACGAGGAAGGATTTTATATTGACTCACAATGACAGAGAAAAGACAAAACAGGTACACCAACTGTTGAACAGATTTTTTATAAAATCACAGGGGAATGAGCAATAGCCTGCATGATTGACTCAAGAATTACCAATAGCCTCTCTGGGTTTTCCACCCAAATCAAACAAATGCTCTAAATTCACTCATCTTTATTATGTGACAAGAACTGGAACAGATTTAAAATATAATTCAATTCTGGTAACCAAATTTTTTTTTCAAAATGGATACTTGTGTTCAGCTGAAAGTATTTTATACTTCAGTCAAATATTCCCTGTGAGCAGCAGATTGGGAATATATGGCACAAATACACGAGTCTCTATATTACCTTATTTGTTTTCATGTCAACACCGTGCACGCAGCAGAATTACAATTCCAAAATCACATGGAACGAAATAAATACTTGCTATTAATATCTTTGCCCTCAATGTATATGCAATTTCTTTTGATGATTCTTATATAATCAATCCAGCCCAATATGGTGCAAGTGTGAAGGTGCCAAATCCAATGTACAAACAATATTGTGCCCTCGAGTTAGTCAGTAGCTGCAACACATGGTTTTGTTTTGGAACATAACTCAGCTGAACCCACACACTTCTCTTTTTAGCATGTGTGATTCCATCAAATATGTTCAGAGCTCGATTCCTGGCTGTGCTCTGGCCTGACAGCTACAAAAACTAATGATTGTACTGCAGGGTGGGACATGTGGGTCACTCGTACCAGCAGAAATCAGGAATGATTTTGCCACGGTACCCAAGGACCTCCATATTGAAACCTCAGCTGGCAACTTCTGTGAGCAAAAAACAAATCCAAAGCAGGCCTTGGTGGCTGGGAGGCGCATGGGATTTGTGCTGTAGCTTCTTTTAATAACGACATTCATTTCTTTTAATAATGACATTCATTAGCCATTCTAACAAATGACCAAAAATTACGACACAGGGACCTTTCTGAAATCTCCTGTTAGGTCCACGTGGCTTTTCTGCTTTCAGAGGTGTCTCTGGTCTGGCCAAAACACAATCACCACCTTCTTGTTGCCAGATTTGCCAGGCACAATATGTGATGATCATTCTGTTATATTTTCGTCTTTCTGGGGAGAATCAACCAGCTTGTTCCAAGTTTTTCCCTGAAAAATATGATCAAAAATGTTTTCCATCTTTTACATTCTGTCACTGAATTTTAAGGAAAACTTATTACAGGATTCCAATTCTCTGTGCTGTGTTGTGTTTAATAATATGATCGTGACAATAAAAATTACTCAAATAGCAAAATCACAGCTCCGAATTTCCAGGGATGACTTAGAAACACTGTTAACCTCAGAGAGGCTGTTCTGCTCTTGTCTCCCAATAAAAACCACAAGCCTGCAGATCAATGAGGATTTAACACCAATATTTTAAAATGTCAAACCCGGTTAAATCAGTCTCTCTGTTTAAAAGCAACTTTTCCAAGCACCACAAAGGAGGCAGCTCCCAGTGTCAGGTCCAGTTTCACAGGCCGAGCAGCGTTTTACAGCATTGCTCTGCCACATTATCCAGGCTTGACCAACCTGCAGCTCTGCGGGCACAGCCCATGGCGGGGATCGGATGCTTGGAAGGAAAATCCCTGCTCCCTGCAGATGCCATTTCTCTGTCTCTGGGAGAAAGAGCTCCCAGCAAAGCGCTCCTGATGCAGAGCTGAGAGCACTCAGCATTTCTGTCACATCTGGAGGCACATGGGGAAGGGCTGCAGGCATTCCCAGTTGTCCCAGCTAATTAACTTCTTGTCCTCCAGGCAAGAACAAACCCAAGCAGTTTGTTTCCATGTGAACACTGGAACATTTATCCAGAGCTCCCTTAGAGTGGGGTGACATTTTCCACAATACAGTGGACACTGGATCAGCTTCTATTAAAAACTCTCTCAAGGTGGGTGACATTTTACAAAATCTTTTCTTTCCCTTCACTTTTGTACTATGGCCCAGATACAGCATCAGGCAGTAATTTATGACCAGTGGGCTGGTAAGTGATTTATTTGCAGATATGTAACACATCAATAACATGTCTGTCTCTAAAACCTATTTCTAAATGTGCCTGGATGTATTTAAAGCCATACCAGTCTTTATTGAATTCAAATGTCCAATACAACTTTACTGAAGCATGTGGGGTTTTTTGGCTGGGATTTTTAACTGTTAAAGCAGCAAGGAGAAGTAAATTTAATTTAGGAACAGAGCATTGAAAAATGTGCTAATCTTAATGGGTAACATTGAACTCTTGGAATCATCTAAGATGAAACAGAAGCTTAATAGCTTAAATAGAAGCTGTAAGATTGGAGCTGTCATTTTTCCAAGCTGACAGAGTTCAAAACTTTCTGACCAGGTTCTTCCAGATATTCTGTGTGTGCAGGGTGTGATGTGTGATACCAAATGTACTGATTTGGTCATATTTTGTGCTCCATGGGATTTCTTATTCAGCACAGTGGTGCTGCAATATCCTGAAAACCCCACACGAGTGTGAATTAGGAAAATAAAGGGATTTCAATCTGCTGTTCAATCCCAATCCCAATGAGAACCCCATTGCACAGCACATCTGTAAGGAGCAAACAGCACTTGCAAAAAATGGGTGCTGTTCAAGCATGACTGTAAAAATCAGTTTTATTTGTCTGCAGTAGGCCACTCTCAATAATTCCTATATTTTACACACCTACAGTCCTGCCTAAACCTCTGCTTTTCAGCACCTCTATCTTTTCTGATGGGTGTCAGGAGAGCTGTCACAAGTCTGCAAAGCCTCTCTGCAAATGTGACACTTTCTTGTCAGCCGTGCAGGTGACCACTCACTGAGACAAAATTATTATGTGCATTTTCGTTCTTTTTGTGATGCTTTTAGGGAAAAATTGTAGCATTTCCTAATGGACTAATTGCCTTTGGAGGGCAAAGCTCTTGGCCTTTCTGCAGTAATGGAAAGCAGTGGAATTTCCAAATGTGCCCACAGAGATTTCTCAAAGAAAAAAAAAAATCAAAAATCTGTCAGATCTCCAGCTTTTACACAACTTACAACAACCTGGAAGAAATCAATATTCTCTATATATTCTCTTAATTATTATCCCAAATCCATATTCTCTATATGTTCTCTTCGTTATTATCCTTTGACATAAAGCTGATAAATATGGGGTAGCAGGGAAGGTGAACTGAAATCACTGCCTCCTTCCCTAATAAAAAATTATTTGCCTGCGCTTTTCCATAGGAAATGAATCCAGTTGTAGGTTACAAGATTATTCTGCTTGATCATCTTTGAAGGTCAGATTCCCCTGACTCACAGACACGAGGAAAACATCCCGGACGACCTCCTCCATCTTCTAAAGGCACAGCATAAGGCAACACTGATTTTTCTTAATCAGCTACGTATGCAGATGGGACTGGACAAGATACCCAGAAAGTGGAGTTAAGAAGGCTTACATGGATTAATTTGAAGGCATTTCAGTTTTATATAAAGATATAAATAAATGGTGAAGTGGAAAAGAGGACCCAGCTCCTCCACAACCCAGCTGTGCTTTATTCCTCTTGAGCTGAGATGTTCACCCCTGTTTGAGCTGCAGGGAGTCCAAGAGGCTTCACTGGGTGTCCAAATACCCTGCCAGGGTAAAAGAGCTCTTAATTGCTCCTAAATCTCCATCCCTGCTACCCAGAAGGGATCTCCATCACCACACAACTGCTGTGACTGAAAACTGCCTCTCTGCTCCGTGAGGACTGCAAGAGAACACGAGGATAATGCAATGTGCTCATTAAAAAAAAAAATAAATCAATCATAGAAAGTTTGTTGGAAGGCTTTGTAAAACTCACTGGGCAATTGTCACCTTCATTGATTTGTCTGGCATCTTAAAAAACAGTCAATTAATTTAGCAATTTGTGCCACATTGAAAAGCGTGATTAAAAGTTAAAAGGCAATTATTAGTTTTCTAGCCCTCAAAGAAATAATGCTAATGCAATTTCATCCCAAATAGGTGTTTGGTGAATAGGACCATGCTACTGAAAACAAAATTGAGATTCTGCAGCAGCTCTGCTGAAGTAATAAAGCTCACTGAGGAAAAAAAACAAACCCTGAAGGCCAAATAATCTCTAAAAACACCATTTAACACTTTTTTCTTGGGAGAGAACAAAAACACTAATCTTGCAACCAATTCCTCTCGTTAATACCAATTCTCTTGCCCTGGCAAACCAAACATGAATTTAAGTGATAAAGGCAGTCAGGGTTAGCGTAGGAATTCAAAGGAGATGGAGCACATTGATCACATGCAGGTAGATAACAAACAGAATATGGGGTGGGAAGGCAGAAAATACTGCCATGAAACCTGAAATAAAGCAGGGAATTCCTCTCATTAGGGCAGTGCTGAGACCCATTCTCTCCTTGCACTCAGCAGGCAGGGCCAGCCTGTGACAATGCCCACTCCCGCTCAAACCAGGCTGGAATTTACTTGGATTTACAGCTCTTGGCAAGCACTGAAATCTCTGCTGAGAGTGAGAGGCACAACAGAAGCACTGAAGGTCCCAAATCTCATTCTGTCCCATCACTGAAGTGGTTTTTCACTCCCCTATTCACGCTGTGGCTCCCTGCAGCCCCCTGGATCACACCCCTCAGCTGAACAATGCTCTGTTCATCTCTGGGGGCATTTTCACTCCTTCTGAACAGGGCACATCTGAAGCGAAAGCGGGGAGACTGAAATGAATGTCGAAATCTTCCAGTCTGGAAGTGCCTTTACAAAAGTCACAATTATATCAGAATGTAATTGCAAGCAAAGTGATTTTTGTGTCTCTCAGCAGCATCCCAAGGGCAGCCCTGCAGGGACAGCAAGAAGCTGCTGATAAGGACCAGCTGACAAGGTCCCTTCCAAATCTTGAAAGAAGCCTTTCTGTGCCTTTCATCACAGGAGAAATCATGAGCTAACCTAGAAAATATATATAACATCACCAACTCTGCAAGCAGCTTCAAACCACTGCTAAAATTAAATAATGTACATTACACATAACAAAGTGGTAGGAAATTCAAGCATTAGAAGGTGGTATGAGGAGTTAGGAAACACGCAAAAATACCCAGTCATGCTCAATGCTCTGTCAGCTAAAGAAAAAATACAATTTTTTAAAAAACCCTTTAAAGAAACTGTATTCATATTTACTACAATTAAGAGATTTTGAAAAATTGTAATTATCAAATTTTCCATTGCCAACACCAGGTTCACTTGGCCTCAAGTTAAAAAAACACCCTTCTGTTTGAAATTGCCAGGTATCAGTAATTGCACAATGTTGTAAAACCACTCTCAGTCCTTTTTCCACGTTGTCCTGCAAGGTTTTGGTCCAGCCACCCTTTTTCTCTGTATCCAGGTCCCACCTCCCTCAGTCTCTGCTCTGGTTTAGCTCTGAGCTCACTCAACATCTCAAACAAAATAAATGTCAAAACCAAAAGCAAAACAAAAAAACCCCAACCAACCAACCAAAAAAACCCATGGAGAGTAAAAAAAGAAAAATGAAATATTTCCCCTTTTTTTCTACAGTACAATTTATTAGTGTCACCCCCAGAGGTTGCTCAGTTGAATAAATTGCTTATTCCCAAAGGAGAAGGAGATGATTATTGCAAAAACCCAAACAAACCATGGGATCTGTGGTAGCAACATTCATTAATTTTGAAACAATGATTAAAATATGCCAGTAACTTATTTATATTCCCTACAAAATGCAGCAATATTTCACTGACAAGGGACCCAATTCAGGAATGGGCACAACTTCAGCAAAACTCTTCTAAGTATTATTTTTTGACATGTTTAAATAGAGGCTTTATTGAAAAAAAAAGTCAGTAACTTTGTATTTGAAGTTATACAGTGAAATTCACTTGAGGAGTAAAGTTCAGTGCCACACTTTTGTATTTTTGGTTTCCTTTCTGGATGTACTCAGCTTGTAAAACATTAAAAATCAAGAAGTTGAATCTTGAATCTATCAGCTCATCTTCTCCCACATTCAAGATGGAGAGCTATCATTCAATCCAATTACATTTTGTAAAGAACGTGCTTAACACAGTGAAAGTTCTCTCTCGAGCGATTTAGAAATTGTTCAGTTGCAGAGCGGTGCCTTTTCACTGTTTCTGTGGCTGCAATAACCGGATTGCTGATTTTGCAGGGGATAAAGAGCAATGTCCCCCGGTGCAGCCCCGCTCTCAGGTAAGGACACGTTCAGAGCCAACCTGATCAAAAACGAGGCAGAACCACAGTGTCCTTCATGGCACAGCCTGACCTGGCCTTTCTGTGCCCAGCTGGGGATCACTTCCTTCACCTCCTGAACTGGGACACTTCTTAGAGTGCAGGACAAAAGGAAAACACAGCTTTAACATTGAAAATGAACCCCAATTAACTTAGCGTGCCTCTATGTTAATAAGCACCCCGTAGCTCAATCATAACTCAAACATTGTGCCATTCATTAATTCATCTCATAATTAATTGCATGAAGGAGTTTCCATATCTGTTCTTATAGAGCTTCGCTTTACAAAAGGAGTTGATTTCCCTGTGTTTGCTGGGGACGTGTTTGGAAACACAAAACCGAGCACCAAATCCTGGGCATTGACCTCACCACCGCCACTGCTCTCAGGCTATTGCCAAATCAACCCTTCACACTTTTATACTGAATATTCCCTCCAGCTAAATGGATAATGAGATGAGAAAAAAAAATATTCTTTTTTTTTTAATCTGTTAACAAGTATTAGACCTTGGTAAAGGCCAAATAGAGGGACAGGAGGCAATTTTCTGCAAATAATAACACATTGAATTCAGCTGGTGCAACTCAGCCTACCACAGTGAAATCCTGGTAATTAAACCTGTTAGAAGAGTGAAGGCTCTGCTGCATACATTCTAGACTCTCTTGCTTGATAAATAAACTAAAATGATAAGCAACCATGTGAGGGATTAGCAGTTCCCACTCACCTTTCCCAGCAGTTCACACACAGGAATTGGCTCTGACACGATTCATCTCCCTCACTGTTCCAGCAGCAGCCATCGCTGCCAGCCCCTGCTCTGCTCCTGCAAGGATGGGCACCAGGAACACCACCGAGCTCAGCAATTAATCACGGCAATTAATCCCGAACCTCATCACCTGCACAACAGCTTTCACCTCGGCAGTGCCCTGTAAACCCGCACCAAACACAGGGTCAGAGCGCGGAGCTGAGCCAGCAGTGACTGTCATTGTCACCCCCTGGGCACAGCTCAGGGGTTCTGTCGGGGGAACCTGCACAGGACAGGGTTCATCTCCATCCTCAGCCCATCCTGCACCTCCCCTGCACCAGAGCAGCCCTGCTCTGCCTGGGGGCTCTGTCTCCTCATTCCTACATCAACTGTTCAAGGCAAATGGATTTGCTTTACATTTTTCAGAAGTTGGATCGTTTTTTCCCCCCAATTTAACAACATTTAATCAAAAGACTGATCAGCTGTCCACAGAATCAGAGAATAGCTTGGAGTTGAAGAGACCCATAAAGGTCTTCTAGTCCAACCCCTGCCATGGGCAGGGACATCTTCAACCAGAGCAGAGGGCTCCAAGCCCCGTCCAACCTGGCCTTTGACGCTTCCAGGAATCTCCAAATGTATTTCCTGAATTTTTACCATTTTCCCTACACAGTCAGGTCTGCTGTACTGTTCCTATACTTCTCCCAAGAAAAGGGAAATAAAAAAAAATTAACTTATGGGTTTCCACTAGATTTTTCCTGTGTTTTGAAAAGCATGTCTATCTCCTTATTCCAAAATAGGAATAACCAAAAATCAATGAAACAAACAAAGCCACAACCAACCCACGAAAATGAAATAAAAATAAAAAATATGAAAGCAAAAGCTTTAATCCTTTAACAAAACCAAATAACTGCACTGGAAATGTCCTGCTGACTTCAGCTTGTGCCCCTGAGCTGCCCCAGGAGCTGCTTCCCTCCCCTGCCCACGCTCTGCAGGTGCTCACCCTTGCAAACCAGACAGATGGCACAGGTATAAATTTCTGCTTATTAATTACCTTGCAGTAATTAATTAGAATTTCCATCTCAAGCTGCTGACTTGCATTGCTCTGCTTAAGGGAGGTCAGACGATTCGGAGGCTGGGGCAGTGACTCTGTCCCAGGCCAGCTGGCTCGCTGGACATACACAACCCTACAGCCTTTAGGAAATATTTGCTCCTCTCCAAGGCTTGCAAAGAGAAAGCTCTGAAGATCTTCTACTGCACAGCTCAATACTTTTTATGTCTAAGTTCAGAAATTCAATGTGAATTTAGTGGATTATAAAATCTATAAACCCTTTTGACAGTACTCTGCTTTCTCAGATAAAATCCCATCCAAAGCTTGGCTCCTCCAAGCTGCATCGAAACACCTCAGCTTTCCTCCCAACTTCAGGACAGAATTCTTATGTGCAGCATCACAAAATAATTCAGGCAAGGGAGAAGACTAAACCTTTTGGAAAAGGGGATGTTTGGGACAAAAGAATATGGGGGTTTTCCTCAGCACAAACACTAAATTAATTGTAGGAGCTGCCAGAAAACACAGAACAGGAAATACAAAACTTCATAGCAACCTGGAAACTCTAAAAAGGCAGAGGAGCAAAGGGGAAGAAAGCAATAATATTTTTGATATTTTTCCCTGTCAGAAAGCAACGAGCAATCACATTTTACGCTGGGGGGTCTGGGAAGCAGACAGGGCTGGGTGGCTCTGTGTGAAATGGAAAACAGAGGGTGGAGAAAAGCACAGCAAAAATGAGAAAAGCACCCCAAGAATGAGAAAAGCACCCCAAGAATGAGAAAAGCACACCAAGAATGGCCCTGGCTGGGGTGTGTGTGAAAACTCAGCCATGCTGGGAGTGAGCAGGGCTGTGGAATTCAACAGGGCAGCTGAAACTGAGCTTTTTGTGGATAAAAGGTATTTCACATTGAGGTCTGCACTTATGTGTGTCTCTGTGCCCATTGTCCCCAGTGCAACTGGGAGGGAGCCCCAGCCCAGACTGGGACGCTCTGGCTGGAAAGGAGCTCTGCAGAGAACGATCTGGGCAGTCCTGAGGGAGCCACCAGGCAGAAAAGCTGTTAAACAAACGTGCAATCATAACAAAAGTTGTTCCTCCCACACCTGGTGCCCTAGGAGCTGAAAATAAAGCCCAGCAAATTGAATTGAGGGATTTCTTCTGGCTTTATAAGGAATAAGGAGTGAACAGCTCTGCCAGAGGAATGAGCCCGTGCACACCTTGCACGTCTGCCACTGTCAAAGAGCACCCTCATTTCTTACTCATGGGTGCCTCATCGCAGCTGATCAAACAAAGCCCTGTAGATAAATGGCTTCGTAATTCCTTAACCATATTTAAGAAAGCCTCAAAAACTCCAGGAGAAAAATCTCCAGTGATTTAGCAGAATGGCAAAGTGATAATGAACATCACAAACTGCAGCACAGCAGCTTACAGACATTCGTGCCTTCCACGATTTTAAGTTTAATGCCCTGCATGTCCAGATTGAGTGACAAACACTGATATTAAACGACCAAAAACTTTAATTCAACTCCCAAAACTTCAAGGATGCCTCACAGGGAATTAGCTTAGAGGGTCTGGTCCCCATTTACTCTTTTCATTTAAGAGAATTAATTAGAAATACTAAAAGTGGTGGAACTGAAGCAGATTCAGGAGGTTTAATTCCACTCCAGCCCTGTAACGCGACCCCTGCAGGGGACAGAGTCATCCTTGGGTAGCAGGACACAACCACTACAGTTTGCAGTATTTCTACAGGAATCTCAGTGGCCTTGGGACCTAAAACTCTGTTTGGGGTGGTTGTGCTAAAATGGAGAGCAGAGATAAAGCCTCTCCTGGTGAATTTGTTACATAGCCCATGAGAATTCAAGGTGTTCTCTGGATTCCCAAAAATCTCAAGGTCATCGCTGTCCAGGGAGAAGGAGGGCACAGCCAGTGCTCCTGGGCACAGTTTGGGTTTGACAGCCCTCACAGACACAGCAGGAGCAGGTGAAATGAGAGGCATCCTGGGACTGCTCTGGCTGCTCTCCAGGCCAGAGCATCTGCGGAGGTGCGAGAAACTCATCTTTGGAACAACCACTGAACAGCAAACTGCTCCACTGGTGTATGAAATGAGCAGTGGCGAGGGGGTTTTATGCTGTAATAAATGAAAAGGACTTTATTTCTACCCATCACACGAACCTCAGAGAGAGGAGTTTTGTATCTAAAGTGCTTCACTGATTCATTTAATTTACTTTTTTTTTATAGAGGGAAAGGTGATCCTTTCTCTTAAAGTCCCCCAGAGACTGAAAACAAACACAAAACTTCAGCCACACATCCTCTTCCCTGGGTTCCTGCTAGTGACATTCTGAAGAATCTTTAGAAAAATTCCCAACTTTTTATGATATTTTTTGTTGGCTTTATCAGCAGCAGCAATGTTTTTTGCCTTCAGCACTGCATGTATGTTGTCCATGGAGAACAGATAAGAGAGCTGTTAATTTATTTCCAGTTAGTAATTTATAAGGTATTAAAAGGCCATTTTTACTTAATTTTTACTTTATTTCTTCTCAGCATTTCTCAGATAATAACATATAAGGAAGCAAAAAGGCAGCAAGCAAAAGTTTCTGGACTGTGAGGAAACTAAAGCTTCTGCAGACAACAAAAACAAGACCTTCAACAACAACAAAAAAAAGAGAAATATTTGGGCTCTTTTATTATTGCTGTTATTAGTGTTGATGTTATTTCTTCTACCATCACAAAACTCAGACAGAGTTACAACAAAACACAATTTCTTCACACGGCTTTTTGTAGCAGAAGTAACATTTGGTAATACCAACCCATCAGGCAATATCACCAGCTGTATTAAATGTCAGATCATTTAAAGTTTAACTTGTGGCACCAGTCAATTAATTATTTTGATGAAAAATCTTCCATTTTTTGTGCCTTCTGCATTATGGCAGCAAGTCAGAGCTTGGCAAATCAACATTAGGGGTACTACAGGGAAGGGAAAAGGGAAAAGGGAAAAGGGAAAAGGGAAAAGGGAAAAGGGAAAAGGGAAAAGGGAAAAGGGAAAAGGAAA